>VZTO01010815.1:275812-336672 GCA_013400615.1 Syrrhaptes paradoxus
GGCCGGCGAGGGGCGGGCCTGCGCAGGCGCGGCGGAGGGGCGGTGGCGGGGCGGCCGGCGGGAGCTCCCCGCCCCAGGCTGGACGAGCGGATCTCCACGCTGAGGGGGAACTCTCCTGCCTGCGGGGTGGGGTGAGGCAGCAGGGCGCGGCCGGTCTGAGGGACGTAGATTAGGGGGGAGCGGAGTTTAAGCAGTTGCTCTTCTCTGGAGCCTGGTATCAGTAAACCCACAGGACTTCTTCTCAGCAACAAAAGGTGTCTCCAGCCTTTTCCCATCCCCAGCATCGTACCAGAGTAATGGAAACAAGGTTTTCCCAGTGTTGCCCGTTTTCCAGATTCTTAGAGTACTGAAGTGTTGCAACATTCAGTTTTTGGTTTAGTACACTCTAGCTGCATACAATATATTTTTCTTTAATTAATTGGTAGACATTGTGTTTGAACCACCCAGAATGGTTATTTAAAAAAAAAATAAAAACCACATCCAGGCACAGTTTACATCTTGAAGTAACAAAGGATGTTTTAAAACCAGATTTGAAGTGTTCGGCTGCTCTGTGTGAACGTTTCCCCAGTACACATCCCATCCTAGGGGTTAATCCAGGTTCTGGGTTTTTTCCAACTTTGTGTTCAGAAAGTACTAGATTTTGCCATTAGCCTGCAAAGAATCTAAATAACCACAACCACAAGGGACTCATTTACTATATGCTTAGCTCACTTAATACTGAGGTGTGCAACTTCTGGAGGCACTGACAATGTATTGCTTTATGCGTAGTAGCTCTTTGAACACCAAAGGGAGCAACCTTCTGGAGGGAGGATGTCCAGCCCGGTGGTTTCTTCGGCAGGGGTTTCTGCTGCCTTCCTGGAGAGTGGCAAGCAGAAAGTTCTAGCTTCTCCCTGTTCCCTTCTCTGCAGGGAGAAGTTAAAATTTTAAATGAAAAAGCAGCATTTTCTCCCCAGCTCCACCGCTGCAGATTTAACACATGATATAAAGCAAGGTGCATGATCAACAGAGGTGTCTTTCCTACTCTATGTGTTCAATATTACGGATATTTACGTATGTGTACTGTAGAGAGGGAGAAGATAGTGAGCCCGCTAATGTAGAAAATAAGTCATAAAGGCCTGGATATATAATGTTGCAATTTTCAACCTGTTAGAGATGAATGGGTGCTGGCTAGTATTTTGAGTTAAATGTGGTTTTGCCATGCAGTTAACAGATCCTGCCTCTAAGACAAGATAATTTACAGTTCTGTAACTCTTTCTTCCAGTGCTTGCTCCTGATCCAGAACCACTAAGCCTTTGATGATACTCAGAACTGTACTTATCTTCCCAGGCATTTTATTGAAAAAATGGTATCTTCTGCTACTCCTCAGGGGTGATGTGGCAGCTGGCAATAGTTTTCACTTCCAGAGAACTGTAACAACAGCATTCATAAAAGTGTTCAAAGATTTTTTTAAAGTTTTCTCAGTCAGATAGCTTCTTCAATAAAAATGAATGCTTCCATGCAGAAATGCAGGACATGCAATGAATGGCAATTGGATTGCCAAACACCGGAAAAAATGCCATCTGAAAAATAAGGACAAACGAGCTTTCCAGGTGCCAAACCTTTAATACTTCCACCTGACATATTTCTGATTATATGTTATATTTGATTTTGTATTCACAACACTTGACTGCAGCAGACTACAAAGAGAGCAAAGAAGGAACGCTAGTACCCGGCAAAAAAATGGAGACTTCATGTCTTTCCCACCAGCACAGCCCATGCAGACCACGCTGTAGATCTGTTGCAATAGACAATTGCATTTGGATTATTCCTGGGGTGTTTTGACAGTACTTGAAACATTGCAGGTGTTTTTAGACACTGAAGGAGAGAGTTGCTTTGTCTGGAGGGGCTGGCAGTCTATCATGCCAATCTCTCAAGGATCTCCTTGTAGATGGGACCCTGTGCCAGTGTGGATCTCTGACGAAACAGATGTGAAATCAATGACAACACAGGGGGAGTTTCTAATATGCCCTTTATGTATTTGGTGTACAGGAATATCAACAACACAGAGAGGTACAAGGGCATTATTTAAGTAGACATGATACAATACATGATACCAAAATAGTCATTACTTGTATGTCAAGACAGAGATCAGGTTTTAGCAGACTGTAAATTCTTCTGTGGGCAGCAGCTTTCCTTAAAGGCCTTTCCAAGCTTTTAAAACTGCTTTGAACAAATTGGAATAAAAATGTGTTGAGAGGGACTAGTCTGCAATGACAGGAAATGAACTAGGTAATCTAATAGTTTTTTTCCGTAATTCTTTGTTAGAACTTCTATTTTGTGAAAAAAAAATGAAATTGAAGACATTGTCTAAACTGACCCTTTAATTAATCAGACTGTCTACATAACTTGATTCAGCAGGGGGTGTAGAGTAACTTTCATTTGTCCCTGACACTCCAGCAGAGCTTGTGAACCTGCTGAAATGTATTCTGAAAAATGCAGAAGTTTCCCTTTATTTTCTTTTTTTCTTGCTGATAGGTTAATTTTTTCCTAACATGATTTATTTTAGGGTGACCAAACTAATAAAGCTGTTTTGCACACCAGCTGATAGAAGTAGGAGGAAATTGTTTAAAATACTACATGGAAAATTTGGCAATGTTCAGCCTTAAAAGCTAGAAAAATGCTGATGAAGAAATCAGCAAAAATGTGCCAACCATCTTTAACAGAATTTCTGCAAGGCCTTCTAAGGAGTGCAGAGCTGGCAGACAAGTCTTTTTGTGGAGATGGGCAGGAAATATTGGGCAGCTGTCATCCTATATGAATATGGGGTGCACATTTAACAATTACATTTTTATGTGGTGAAGTAAGAGAATGTTATTCAGGAAGGAACTTTCTGTTAAGGGCATAACATGATTTCTCTGCCCAGTGTGAAGGTAATTATTGTTAGCTAAGGCAAGACCAAGATTTAAAGGTTAGTATATGTTTGAAACAGTAAATTGCAACTGTGTACAGTTTGGGTTTTGCCAGTTAAGCACTATTGTCAGGCAGGTCCATATTTCTAGGAAACTTGCAGATAAATAGCTCCAGAGAAACATGGACAATTTCCTTTTCTTCTGCCTCACATTTCTGAAAAAGACGTGGCTTTTCCGGTCCTGCTAGCCCAGCTAGGGTCTCATTCTACAATTGTTTGTGTGCTGGCAGGTGGAGGAATCCACAGAGAATGCAACACAAGGCTCGCTTGAAAAAGGAGCCCTGAAATATGTTGACCACTTGCTAAAATTCTAAATCCTGTCTGCAGTCTAAAATATGAGTGTAAGACAAGATTGGGAGCTTAAAACATCATTACTTATTGAAATAGCACAAAAATGAGTAAGATCTTGTCATTTAGCAATACAAAAAGAAGTTACAACAATCTTGGGAAGCTGTAGGAGATCAAGTGTAAACAGAGGATCTTTCTGACCATCACCGTTTCCCTCCTTGTACAGCTTTGTGCAATCATATGTGTTATTATATTGATAAACACTTAAAAATTATTTCAAGACAGTCTGTGGCTTAGGACTCTGTACTGGTTTTGGCTTGGGTAAAGTTTTCGTAGCAGCTTGGATGGGGCTGTGTTGGATTTGTGCTGAAAACAGTGTTGTTAACACACTGGCATTTTAGTTATTGCCGAGCAGTGCTTACACAGTGTCAAGGCCTTTTCTGGTCCTCATCTTGTTTGTGTAAATTATTCCACGTCTTCCACATTCAGGAAGAAGACAGGCACATTGTGTGGTTTAAACACAGCTGAGGATCATGGCAGACAGTCACTGAAGTAAGCTCCTTCTGGAACACTATGCCTGAAAGGGATTGTATGGTTTTTAGATATATAAACATGGGGTTATCAAATACAAGATGAGAAGTTACACTTTTTTCTTTCTTTCAGGGTAAATGTTTTTAGAATATTGTATTGAGCTACAGTGTCCTCAGTCTAAGATAAATTGCGCATAGCTCAAAGAACTATTGGGAAAATTATTAAAGGTTTGGAAAAATGCTTCTCAGTAAGAGACTCTGAATTTCAATTTATTCACTTTATTAACTGGAAGTTTGTGGGTTTAATAAAACAACATTTTCAGCGCACAATAGAATTATACAGTCACACCCATCCATGTATATTGATGTATGACAAGTCTTGAAGCTGAAACTAGGCAGAATCCGACTACTGTACAAAATTTTATTGGTGAAAATATTTAGCGACTGGAACAACTTTCAAAAGGTTTGTTTTCTAAAAGATGAAATGTGCTTTATATAATAATCAAGTGAAGTCTTAGCTTAGACAAGCTCTTAGCTCTTCTTTTAACTTGGAAGAGCCAACGGTAGGTGTTTGCTATCATTCCTCCCACATTTATGATATATGGATGCACAGAAATTCTTCAAATGAGTATGGGAATTTTTCACACTAAACACAATGGAAAACTTTGCTCTTTGTACTCCAATATTTGTGTTCCACTTGAAAAAAAGATCAGTACATCCTCTGAGTTTAAAAAAAAAAAAGATATTTTAAAATAAATTGGGTAAATTAAATTAAATTGTATCAGGGGAAAAGTATGAAAGAAGAGAAATACTCTGAAAGAGAGCAGGGAGTGTCAAAGAAAAGCAGTATATAGAGCTTACATTTATTNAAAGACTAAAATAAAATAATGTCCAGGTCTAAAGTAAAAGTTATTCTGCCCAATGCCTAGCACAGATAGATTCTTGTAGAAACTGGTACACCTCCTTAGCTCCTTGAAGAGCTGNTGGGCCCTTAGCTATTTTGTATTTTATGTTTCTCAGAAAAAGGACTCACTGGTCTGGAACAGTCTTTGGGAATTTCCACTGTACAGAGGGTCTCCCACATCAGTGTAAAGCTGAGATTGTCAGCAGGGGTACCTGAACATACTTTCAGGTTTGTAACATTCATTTTGGGGTATATAAAAGTGCCAAGCATGAACCAGACCTGCTGTGCAGATGAGCAGCTCCTGCACAGCTCTGAAGCCAGGTGAACATACGGATGCTGTAAAACACCTTTGCCCAGCACATTCATCTGGCCCCTGAGCGCTGGGGTGGCATATCAGGCAAAGGATGTTGTGCCATTACCTTTCCTTTGAAGCATGAAAAAAGATAAAGCTCTCAAAGCATTAGAAAGGAGCTGGATTAGGACCTTGGAGACATTCATCACTTTGCAGTATAAAATGGATGAGATGACCTACAGTGACCCTATCTTGATCGTTTTTTGCTGTGACTGAAGCAGCTGTTCCTTTATGCTATATGAAATGTTTCCCTCAGCATTAAACATGTTGCCCCTTGATCCCATTTACCTCTATTTAACAAAGCTAATTAGTGTCAGAAGATAAGAGTTAAATACCACCGAAAGGGCAGCCCGAGCAGTTGTTAGCCTGTTTACACACTCAGTGAAAGGGGGGATGAACAAGAGCTTTGATACTTCTCACCAGAGGTTTTCAGGCAGTTTTACATCACAGATTTCTCTTTCTTCCTTGGTCTTCCTCTTCATCTGTTGCTTTCCTTCTCTTGCTTTCTCACTTTCTACTCTGTGAGTCTTCCACCCACGTTATCCCATTAACATACTCAGCCTGGCTGTTCCCAGTCTCTTACTTTAAATCGGCCTCAGGCTGCTCTTTGGAGGCTTTCACCACTCCACTGTTGCTCCTTGCTGCGCCCCTTTTTCCAATTTAAGTCATTCTTGCCAACCCTGCTGAAGTCCTCCAGCTCCAAAATTCAACCCTTTCTCCTCTCTCCAGCAAGAACTACGCTCATCCATAAGCAGCCTGTTTTCCCATCTAACATGCAAATTGTTTGCTCAGTCCTACCTTCCTTAACATGTGTGTGGTTTAGATTTAGGCCTCTGGAGAGTCTACACGTTAAGTCTGAAGTTTGTACCTTATAGATGAGTCCACAATCATGCCTTCCTATCCAAATGCCTTCCCCAGGATTTCAGCAGCAGTCAGTCCCTCTTTAAATAACACTTCCTTTCAAGCTAATAGTACTGACTCTTCTTCTTGATGGGAATGAAGAAAGACAAGTTCTTTTAAGCCATGCCACAAACTCCCATATCCTGGTGTGTTTTCCGTAGAGGAACAGTGGCTTTTCCTTGCTTCACTTTGTGAAATTGCTATTTGAGTGTCACAGCAGCTATTGCAGAAAATGTGGAGCAAAAAAAGACTAAAATAAAATAATGTCCAGGTCTAAAGTAAAAGTTATTCTGCCCAATGCCTAGCACAGATAGATTCTTGTAGAAACTGGTACACCTCCTTAGCTCCTTGAAGAGCTGCAACAGTGTAATATATCTTTCTCTCCAAAAAATCTTTAGAAGAAATTGCTGCCACATTTTCCTTTCTACTTTCCTTTAATTCATTGCCTTTCATGTAATTCCTGTTTACCACTTTTCACCACTGAAATCACAGTGGATATGATATTTATTTTTCTTCTCATGGGGATGGGTATGTACTTGAAAGTCCTTCTCCTCCATTCCTTGCGGTTTGTCGGGAAAGCATGCTGTGACTTTATCTTCCCGTAGTTTCCTTCAGTAACCATGGCAGGTTAAATACCTCAGACAAGATTGTAAATCTCCATTTACTCATTTATTGATGAATAATTGCTACATGAAGCTGCCTTATTATACAAAAGCAAATATGATTATATAGCCTGATAATGTGACAGGCCCTCTCTATAACTGTAAAATTTCATAGCCCCACCTCATTTGAAAAAAATACATTTTAAAAGTCCGTAGTTGCCGCTGGTATGGACTCAGATGCAGACCAATATGATCAAGCTGTAGTCGTTTATTATGCCTCGGTTACACACTTTTGTACAGAGATTTTGCAGATTTGGCAGCTACTAATTGGACACAATGATTTTTAAAGTTACTATTTGCTAACTTTAGTCCAGGGAAAGGGACCTTCAGACATGCTGATTATTTACCTTCAGTTCCTCCTTATCTCACTTACATTCTTCATAATTGCCTACATTCTCATTCCTTGCTGATGTTTTTTTCTCCTTTAGTACAAATCAACAACATGACCATTTTCTTCTAAAAAGGTTCCCACACCTATCAATGGCTTTAAGCACCTAACATAATTAGTTATATAATAAATACGAGTAAGTTAATCCTCAGCAGCATTAAGATCACATTAAGATCACAATGATCTTTAAGACCCATTAAGCCATGTAGCTCCTATGTTGTTTCGAGATTTCATCATCTGTCAGCATTCTCTGACCTCTAACATGAGGATGACTTTGGGAAAAGTCACCAGGAAGGAACCAAATTTACTCTGTATCAAGATGAAAGTAGGGAAGAACCCTTCCTTAACACAGGATGCTCTCCTTTTCTCCTTGTTTTTTAAGAAGATACTCATATTGAGCAGGTCTGTGATTACAGATGCTTAAAATAGGTTGCTTAGTTGGTTCAAATAACTTGAAAGGAAAAGTTGATCCCTTAGTCACACCAATAAGAAATGTATCTGTTCTAAGCAACACTTAAATTTCACTTGGAAGTTGGTCAGTCAAATATCATGTCCTTTGGAGGTGATACTCTACTACCATGACAAACTACATTCTTCCTGGGGATATAGGACTGATGTTGTAAACACTTTCAGAAACACTGCATTCAGATAGGATTTACTTAATGAAAGATGTTGATTAAAACAGAAAAATCACCTAACTTCAGCATTTCAATAATTTATCACTTTCAAGCAGTTTGTCTTTTTTACTTCCCCTGCATTGTACAATAAGTAATATAACTATTTTGACAGGATCCACCCATCAAACATATTGCCATATGCCCTCTTTGCAAGAGCAAACAGGATGGTAAACTGGACTCAAAATGAGAGCACTCCAAACACATTGCAGTCATGACATGAAATTCACCATGTAGTAAGTAAGTCTGGTTATTTTCTTCCTGGGTATGCCCCCCATAGTTGCACAGAAGTAGTGGGACAGAAAACCCCAAAGCATTCTCCAGCAATGACCGTAGGAGCTCAGTCAAGATGTTTCCTGTTCTGGAGCAAAAGTACCATTCACCACACAGATTTTCCCCTTCCTGAGGGCACAGCATTTTAGAAGCTAGAGAACCATCCTCAGCTTCCCAGGAAACATCAAGTTCTCAACTGTGGTTTTGTCTGGGTTCACCACCTAAGGGTGTGACATGTTTGAAAGAAGTCAAAACAGGAAAGAAGTCTGTGAGCCAAACACAAGGTTGTGTTTTTATTGTTACGATGTACCATTGTGCCAATTTCTATTGAACACTCAGGGCAACTAACCTTGCAGGGATAACCTATTTCATTATTTTTGTGCACTGCTACTTTGTTGAAATCTCTCTCTCCAGGGCTGAGTTTTCACATCTAGTTTTGGATTAAAAGTTGTGATTCGGTTTCCTTCTCTCCAGTCTCAATATATTTTCCCCTGAACAGTAACAGTTATAATCTACAAGAAATTATAAATGGCCATCATGCCTGAAGAAAGAAGGTCAAATGTGGCAGGAACTGAGGGGGAAAAATGATGCTCAAAAAGCTTCTGTGCTTTACAGGAGTTCTGTGATTACCTTCTTTATTCATGTCTTCTACAAGCTCTTTAAGAAAATGCTCTGAGCTAAAGAAGAGGCAGAACAAGATAAGACACTTAGCAGAATGGTTATCAAAATTAAATGTGAAAAAGTTGGAAAGGAGAATGAACGTGATGAGTCAAGACTGAAGCCAAACTTTAGTCACAAGCCACTGTATATGGACAGCAGGTTATTCTATACTTCCCTGTTGTGGGGTTTCTTATAATCGTGCAAAGGTCAGATATCAATTGCTGTCAAAAATGAGATTTGTGAACTAGAGGGACAAGAAACTTCATGAACAATGTCAAAACCAATGCTTCTGGTCTCTCTCACATCCTAAGCTATTTGTTTGGAGGATGTTAGAGTGGATAGACAAGCAAATAGTCCTCTGTAACAAAGGAGAACGCTTGCTGCCAGTCGTCTGTCTCTCACTTGTGAAATCCAAGGATTTTAAACTGCTTTTATTTCTTTAGAATTTTTCATCACCTTGATAACCTGTGGAAAATGCAGTGCTGAATAAAGTGACTGATTCTCTCAGACAGAGAATTGCCATTGTTCAGGGTGGCTGAATTGTCCATTGCTTTGATTTTTTTAGAGAAAAAAAAAAGACAGATCAGCCTTGAGCCTATCTATTACCAATGCAATAGGCCATTATTGTACTCTTGTTTTTCTCTTTTGCTCTCAGTCTATAGCAAAGAGTCTTTGAATTTATTTCTTCTCAGGTATGGGTTGAATAAATATACAGAATAAGCATGTGGGCATAAAAGGTGCTGCAACATCTGAAAACATGTTTATTGATTTATTGACCTGTTTCCCTCAGGTGCTTTAATGACATACAGGAATTCTTTTCAAGAAGATTTTTTCTGGTAAACGAAATAACAGATAGGGAGGGAATAAATTACTTTTATGGGAATTTATGTGTTACATAGATATTTGTATTTGGTAAACAAAAAGTTTGAGCCAAACTTTTAGGTGCCTGAAGGTAAATAGGCTCAGGGGAGTTATGACAGTCCTATCATCCAATGTAATACTCCATACCATTCAGTTTATAGTGTTGCTTTAGCAGGAAAATGAACCACAAGTTTATATTTCTATTTTTGTTTGTCTGGTTTTTTGTTTGTTATATATGCTTGCACAACTACAAGAGATAAAGATCTTACGTTAAAAAACTTTGCCCCCAGCAATGCTCCTCAGCATTTTAGAGTGCTTGCCCATAGCAAGGTGTGTTGGGTTTGTGTGGAGGGGTTTTGGTAGTGGGGGGGTACAGGGGTGGTTCCTGTGAGAAGCTGCTGGAAGCTTCCCTGGATCCAAGTCAGACTTGCCCCAGGCTAAGGCCAAGCCAAGCAGCGATGGTGGATCAGCCTCTGTGATTCCATATTTAAGAAGGGTGCAGTGCAGGGAGGGGGTTGGTGGTGTGGCCCCAGCCCCTCTGCAGGAGCCAGAGAAAGATCCTGCAGCAGAGACAGGGGTGTGATATGAGGGAGACAACTCCACAGACACCAAGGTCAGTGCAAAAGGAGAGCAGGAGGTGCTCCATATGCCGGAGCGGAGGTTCCCCTGCAGCCCGTGGTGAAGGCCATGGTAAGGCAGCTGTGCCCCTGCAGCCATGGAGGTAACGGGGGAGCAGAAATACACCTGCAGCCCAGGGAGAACCCCACGCTGGCGCAGGTGGATGTGCATGAAGGAGGCTGTGACCCCATGGGAAGCCCACACTGGAGCAGTTTGTGAAGAACTGCAGCCCCTGGGAAGGACTTATGTTGGAGAAGTTCATGGAGGACTGTCTCCCATGGGAGGGACCCCACGCTGGAGCAGGGGAAGAGTGTGAGGAGTCCTCCCCTGAGGAGGAAAGAGAAGCAGAGACAATGTCTGATTAACTGACCCCAACCCCAATTCCCCATCCTCCTGTGCCACTGGTGGGAAGTGAAGTTGAGCCTGGGAAGAAAGGAAGGGTGGGGGAAAGGTGTCTTTTTAAGATGTGATTCTGTTTCTTGTTATCCTACTCTAATTTGGTTGTTAACAAATTAAATTAATTTTATTTCCCCAAGTCGAGTCTGGTTTGCCTGTGACCATAATTGGTAAGTGATCCCCCTGTCCTTGTCTCAACCCACAAGGTTTTACCTTTTTTCTTCTCCCAGTTCTTCTCCCCATCCCACTGGGGCGGAGGGAAGGAGTGAGCGAGAGGCCGTGTTGTGCTCA
This sequence comes from Syrrhaptes paradoxus, assembly GCA_013400615.1. Classification (NCBI taxonomy): domain Eukaryota; kingdom Metazoa; phylum Chordata; class Aves; order Pterocliformes; family Pteroclidae; genus Syrrhaptes; species Syrrhaptes paradoxus. The sequence continues at coordinate 286,557 of VZTO01010815.1, forward strand.
TTGCCAGCTGGGTCTAAAACGTGACACAAGGACAACCAGAGTCTGTCCTGCCTGATTTCTTTACAACTATATAATCTATGAAGCAATCGATTTTGTTTTATTACTGTGCTCAGTATTGCCCAGACCTCAATGATCTCTGCCAGCCATGCTAGGTCATCTGTTTCTTCCATTTCAGCTTTGTGCTGCTTCTTGGAAGTTCGCCTTTTACTCCCAGAAGCCTACGTGACCTGGATCAGCAACACAAACTTTTACGGTTTTGACTCTGTATCACCCTTGGAGACATTCTGTCAGTCTCCTTAGCCTGGCTGATCTGCAGTTTCCCTCCTGGGCTTTGCTGCCTGAACTTCAGATTGCCGTGGACTATAGAGGCTAGAGCGAGCAGTTCAGATTGAGACATCTAACTTTTTAGGCATCGGTGGTGGCATCCACAGTGTTGGTGTCTGTGTGTGGGTGTCTGGGCTCTCAATGCAGACAGGAAGGGATGCAGACACCTCTGGAGCACATCTCACCTGACTTACCTTAGAGACCTGTCTGATGATGAGTTTAACCACCCTCTACTCATACCTGGTTGTCAGCACGGACTGTGAAGGGAACTGGGAGCAACTATGACTTCAATGCTTAACTTCCAGACGCATAAGCGTTAGCAGATGAGTCTCACTCAAAACCACCTTTATAGCACAGATACACTACCTTTTCCTCAGATTCTACTTTACTTTTACTTACTCTGCTTCTTCTACTGCAATCCCTGGGTATGATCTGAAACCTGGTCAGCACAGTGCTTGCTCTCCAGCAGGAAATAAACACACAGGACAACAGGACACGGGCTCAGTACATGGGATTTCAGCTGGTCTGACCATTTGTGCAGAACAGGGATCCTGCATCTTGTACTGGGCATGTGGCAGAAGGTAAATCCACAATCCAGACTGACTTAATCCATATTTATCCCATTCTTTTACACTCCTCACTCTCAAATTAATCCAGAATATAAACTTGTCTTGTCAGTACAGATTATTATCTGAAGAACAACAATTTTTTTTTTCCTGAAAACTACATATTTTGTCCAGAAAAAATATTAATAGACCTTTGTGTATGGACTGTAACTGAGAGAGAAACAACTACTTTTCTAGAAGTTGCTGGTCACAAGGCACTATAGGAGCTATTTGTTGATACCAAGCATTGTTCTTCTCTGCTGTATTGCCACTAACAAATGTGATTTTAAATTATTTACAAAACTATTCCTATAGAGGGTTTGAAAGCACATTGTGCTTGTCAAAAATAGGTGGTAATGCAGACACAATGTTGAGGACCCAAGGCAAACGTCCGCCTGTAGACACATTAGGGAAGCGGTGGTCTCCAGAGAAGGAGCTTCTAAACTGGAGCTTGTAATGCTGCTTAGAAATACAAGTGGAATCAGAAGCAGAAGTTTGCTGTTGTTGCTATAAGCAAAATAAATGATCAGTAACAAAGCAGTAGTAATACCAGTCAACGCAACACAATTTTTCCGGATTTCTCCCTCTCCCATATGCAAGCTAATTACGTGATTATATAAGGAGAAAGAACCAAATCTCCAATCTGTGTGACAGAAATATGCACTGTGTTGACTTGTGTTCATTGTGTATATTGCCTCTTCCTTTTTGCAATTCTATAAGCTTTTTATTTGCTCTTAAAAATACTTCACAAGGCACAGATACCAATGAACTTGAGATTTGAGACTGTTGTTTAACATGTGGCACATAACCCATAAAAGCAGGATATCAGGTGAAATTTTTCAGAATAAGCCATCTGAAGTCTAGTAACAAACAAGAACCTTTTTTTTAGTAAATTGGCAGTGTGTATTGCACACCACAAAATGTATGTGAAGAGTTTCAGAACAAGAGAGTACTGGATTCCCAACAGTAGAAATTGCCTTTGGATTTCCACAGCACAGGAGGTTGCAGCTGTTGCTTCCATGGCTGGGTAATTTCATTACCAAAGAATGGTTGGCCAAACAGGTCTTGGGGGTAGAACACAAGAAGAGCAATTTGTTAACACATCTATAAACTGGTAATAGCTTCAGAGAATCAGCGTCAAAATACTTCTGTCATATTCTGATCCAGTCTCTGCCAGCCATTTCCCACTTACCTACAGCTCTTGCTTAGGTTCAATATATGGGAGACACCAGACACTTTAAAATGAGCCTACAGCCTGCACCTAAATCAGAGATTTACATATAATGTTGAACTTCTTCCTCTTTACAATACACCTTTTAGGATATATTCCTTTTTTAAATTATTATTCCTTGGGAGTCTGGGGCTTGTAAAGTACATTCTATTGACGTTATCAAGGCTTTTATAATCACAATGACTAGAAACTTGGCTAAAAAAGACAAAAAATAGAGACTGTTGTGTAAACTTTAGACTTGAGCTCTCAACCCCCTCACTCCCCTGTATCATGAGAATCATATTCAAACTATGAGTGTTTGCCCAGGCAGGAGTTTTACTATATGGCAGGGAGACCTTGAAACTGCTATCAGACAACTTCTAGGTTTGCTTAGCATTACTGGCCTCATCAGCTTCAAATGACGTTAGGGGGATCCTCAACACAACTGAGATACCAGAAGTTAGGATTATGTGTACTCTAATTTGAAGATCCCACATACTTACAGAGTAACCTGGTAGCTCATATGCCAATTTTGAAATTATACAAATCTATTTGTAAATATTGTTTATAATCAAAAGAGTAAATTAGGGTTTCTAGAAGTGTTTTGAACAGACTATACCAAATTTCTAAACTATCTAGATAATTAAACTTTCCATTTTAATGGATTTCTGAGTGTATTTGATCTTAAATACAGACCTAAAACCTAATCACTGAGATTAACCTTCTACCACACATGCTGCTAGTGTTTGGCAAAAACGAGATCAAAGGTTTAATTTTGTCATTATGATAAGGCCCCTTTAAACCACCTTGGCAATGTAAAATATCTATACAATTCAGGGAAATGGAATCTTTAAAAGCCCTATTACTCTGCTATTGTGCAATAAAAGCATCTTATTATAAAATAAAATTCAAGGGCCAGGAATCTAATGGAGAAAAAAAATGAAACCTTCAGGAGCTCTTAAGAGAACTCTATGCAACTGTAACACAGTCACCCAGGGTCACCTAGAAATTTGCATATTCTTATACAAAATATGAAATTATGTGTAAACTATGTTGCAGAACTTGTTTTGAATTCTACTTATCTATGCACCTTACCTCTGGGCACGTTCTCTCTTGTCATGGAAGATCCGACTGAAACTTCTCTTTTTTCCAGCCCATTCTCAGCAAATCATCAGGAAGAGAATTGCTCAACAGCACATTTAGCAACCAAAGAAAAATTACAGCCTGTGTAGGATTCCTTTACAATCATAAAATGAAAGAAAAAAAAAACTTGTCTCAGTATATAGAAAAATATTTTATAAGGATCCAGTTACACAGAAGCACAGGATTAATACCAAACAGGTAAAATTCTGTGGGTAGATGTACCTGAGAATATACATATTCGTGAGGATATAATACATAATCATCTATAAGGATTAAATTACAAGAACTATTTTTTAATTTATCTTACTAGTTCAAAATATCCACAGAAGTATGTATGATTGCTGCAGCTGCTGCAAACCTCTTGAGGGAAGAAGGCCCTGACTCCGAGAGCTTTGTGCCAGAGAAGTCTGGCATTGACTGTCCTATCAATAATCCTGATACCAAAGTCATTATGAAATGCCAGTAATAAGAATATACAGCAACTAAGGATTCACAGGTAAATTTTCCTTTTGCCATTCTTACAACACCTTTCTATAGCACTTTATACTTCTGTAGAGGTAGGTAAACGTCAGTGAATTAATTCTCACTAGAAGGAGGTGCTTCTGCTTTATTTTGCAAGCAAATCACTGGTTTAAGACCTGCCCAGCCTCATGCACTGCTCGTGAGACTTACTCATGAGATTCCCTCTTCATCACGTTCTGCTGTGGCACTTCGGGGTCAGGGGCTTGCTGTGGAGCCACACCGACTCTCTTGCTCTCTGATCCCACACCCTGGGTGCTGTGACCCGTTTGCCAGCTGCATCTTAGGTCTCCTTGCCAGCCGCAGATTCTGTGTAGGGACAGGCAAGGTGCTCTGCTCTGCAGCTGTGGATTGTTACCCAGCAGTGCCTGATGCCAGGGAGCCCTTCCAGCAGCCAAAGCCTTCAGCTGTAGATTTGCATCGTGACTAATGACACAGGCTTACCTTGTTGTGTGATCTGACACACAGCAGGCTGGGACCCACTGGACAGATGGACAGCCCTGCCATAGTCATGCAGTCACACCTCCCATCCCATCATCAAATACAGGGGACTCCCACACAGGACTGGGAGAAATGTTAGATGTACCTTCCTTGGAAAATCTACCATAATACAAAAAATTCAAGCCAGATTCAAAAGTATTTCAGTTAATCCCACTTGTAAAGCCATGGAAGTCCCACCGCATGTTCCAAGCAGCCTGAACTGGCTTTAAAGCCTTCTAAAAATGGCTTTTAAAAAATTTAGTTTAAAAAGTCCAAGCCACCCAAAGCTTTGTCTACACAATAGCTCCGACCAAGTTCAAATTTGAAAAAGCATTTCCCCAGTGTGCAGTAGGTATTTAAACATTTCTAGTAGCAATTATATCTACCCTGAAGTCTCAGCTTTGCCATAGTCAGTCCTATACAGAGTCCACTGGAGGCCACCAACTCTGCCTAGTAACAGAGATGTTAAGAACAAGCACGTTGTATCATGTTTTGAGTAGATTTAATCATATTCCCATTTATTTAGGTGTGCTTGAAATGCTACATCACTATAAACTATTGATGTTAATAACAAATATTGATGCACTACAGATGTCTCCTTTTATCCATTTATATATTTACCAATTAAAAGACTAGGACAACGATCAAATACCATAAAGTCTTCTCTGCCATCCTTAGAGAGGGACAGATTTGTTCCAGCCACGCAGGAGTTCCCTGTGCGTGCTAACCATGGTCTCTTCAGCACTGTGAACTCTGCCTCTTTGCTGAAACACCCTCTCAGCTGGTAACTCAGAATCCTGTAACAAATTTAGATTTAAAGCCCATTTCCAGGCACCCATACAACTAAGCTCAAGTAGGGCTTTCTCAAAACTGGGTTTGTGTGGCATGGTTTGGTAGGGGGGATCTACAGGGGTGGCTTCTGTGAGAAGCTGCTAGAAGCTTCCCTGTGTCCGACAGCCAATGCCAGCCGGCTGCAAGATGAACCCAACGCTGGCCAAGGCCGAGCCCAACAGAGACGGTGGTAGTGCCTCTGGGACAATGTATTTAAGAAGCAGGAAAAAAACCCAAAAACTGAGCAACAGCAACAGCAGATGAAGAGAGGAATGAGAACATGTGAGAGGAACAACCCTGCAGACCCCAAGGTCAGTGCAGAAGGAGGGGAGGAGGTGCTCCAGGTGCTGGAGCAGAGGTTCCCCTGCAGCCCGTGGTGAAGGCTGAAAATTAATGGTGAAATAAATTAATTTTCTTTCCCAAGTCAGGTCTGTTTTGCCTGTGATGGTAACTGGTGAGTGATCTCTTTATCTCGACTCATGAGTTTTTTGCTATATTTTCTCTTCCCCGTCCAACTGAGGAGGGGAGTGATAGAGTGGATTTGGGGGGCACCTGGCACCAGCCAGAGTCAACCCACCACACCATGGCAAGGCTAAAGCTCCTTCCGGAGGCCGTTAAGGGTAGCTCTCACAAGCAGAGCCTAGCAAGAAAAAGCAGAGCTTTGGGCCAATGGGTGACACAGAGCAATGCATTTTAATAATTTCATTCATTTTTAGGCTTGTTATGTTTTCCATCATGGAGTATGCAAAATTTATCCTATATGAGCTTGGGACAGACACAGGCAAAAGAGGACTAGCTTCTGTGTTATTCAGTACAAGAAAATCACAATATTAAAACCCTTCAGCCCCCTCCAAAGGAAATGCTTATTTACAGACAACACAAATAAACAGGTACAGCACACCATACAGTAACACTCACAGCCAGGCCTCTTGCTGAAATAAAGTTTGTAAATTCCCCTTTTCTCCATTTACTTAAAAAAACAAAACAAAACTCTTCTTTATCTTAACATTTGTTATGCCTGTGACAGAAATGAGGGACATTTTGGAGAGAAAGAACATGTGTTCTTAACTCTTAATAGAGATTTTCCACTGGGTTATTTTTGTGTAGTCACATGATGGTGATTTGTAGACCACAAAACTCTGAAGATCATTTCCTCCACAGATGTTGGAGAAATCTACATTATCTTACAAGGAACAAAGGCTTCTGCATACTGATACTGGCATTTCACTACAGCTAAAGAACCACAAGCTCAGAGACAATGAACTCTCTCATTTCATTTCCAAACTGGCTGGTCTCTGTGTTCCTCTTCAATTTCAAACCAAAGTTACATTTGACCACTAAAACATACAGCTCTTCATGCAGTCACTCAAAATAGCAAACTTGGAAGTTTGCATTATGTGATAAACTTGCAAAAACAGAAGACATTTAAATGCAAAACCAGTTACATGAATTTAAAAATTTGTTTCTAGATCTATCATGCCAAATTAGGCTGTATCAGTTAGACACTTGATTATCTTGTCCAGTGTCTGATTGTCAGCAGTGAGAAAGATATTAGGCAACGATATTAACAGGATAAATGTCTTCTTAACCATATGCCATTAATGATTTCCTCATCTCCTGAAACATAAATGTTCATATCCATTTTCTATATTCATATCAATGTCCAAATCCTCATACACATAAATATTTAGCTCTTTTCAGCTGAGCTGTTTCAGTCTCATCCAGCAGCAAAAATGTCTTAATATATAATACAACATAACATAATATACTGTGATATTTATTGATATTTGATTGTCTTCAACCTTACCACAGTTTCATGTGTTCCTGCTGTCTAAGTGAGTGTGTAAACAAGAGGGAAAAAAAGCCTTTGAAGTCCATGAATGAAGGCAATTTTCTCTCCTTGACGTATAATAAGATTCTTTCACTGGCTGGCTTTATACAACTGCATAGCTGCAGTGCAGTAGAGATTGACCTCAGCATCTTTCTTAACATACCTGTCCCCTCACTTCTTTTATCTGTGGTTAGTGGTGTCACTGTTCTTCCTGCCACCCACACTTTCTAAACTGGGTGTAATTTGTTTATTCCTTTTTTGGAGCACTTCCTTTTCACCACCAACTTCATTAATATAAAATTTCTCATTCTCAGCTTCACAGCCCTGCAGGATGTGCCATCAGCTTCCTTTTTCCCTTCTTCCTACATTCACTAACTAGCCCAATTATCTTTTGTGTTTTCATTCTCACAGTTCAAGTCTCTGTATTAAATCTTAAAGAAACTCCAGCAGCACCCCAGGGCCATTCTCTGATGATGCACTCTGCTCACATTTCTGTCCTGCAGCATCAAGAGAAACAGCTGGATTTAGAAATATCTTTTGGCTTGCATGCATCGTCAGCCAGACACATGTGCGGACAATAATATATACATCGATGTCTTATGTGGCTACAAACATTTTAGGAACAGCAAATCACCCTTGAATGATTTTGATGCTGTGCTTGACATTTCATGTTATTTTTGCTAGTTCTGGAGGAGGGAAGATGGAGAGGGGGAGTGAAACCTACTGTCAATATTTTTACTGTGAAAGTTCATGGCATCTTTACCATTAACTGCCTTCAAACACTCTTAATTTTGAGATTATTGTTTTACTGTGCATAGGATGGTGAAAGGAATAGTATACCTTTATGCAGCTTTGATCAATTACTATGAAACTCAGAAGCTTTTTTTTCTTTTTTTTTTGTACTGTATGGTGGATTCAAACTTGCTGTTCTCTAAATTTCCTTGCCCTGGAATCTGTTCTAACATTGGACTGTCACTGCCACAATTTTTTGTGGACTGTCACCAGAATCAGAAAGATCCCATTAGAATGCAGTTCCTCAGGCTTAGTTTTTGATGGTACAGAAAGATTCATTAGCACCTCAGCTGAATTCAAACCCAAAAGAGGAATTTGGGTTGTAGGTGGAAATGAGATTGTTAAGTTTTACCTTATTTCCTCTTTGTTTTTAGGACACTCCTGTGGGGAAAGAAGAAAGTTTTCTCAGCCTTTGCTCAGGTCATTCAGTTTTACAGATTCTGAATTGGCGGAATGTGCTCCTGATTGTTTACTGACAGAAATATCCCATATTACATTAGCTCACTTGAAATTTCTTCTTCTGTTATCTGTCATGAAGCTCCAGTGTCCAGGTCAGTGATACCATATTAGCAGCTCAAATGGTTTAAAAGCAATCTGAAAATGTGGGATTTTATGCAAATTTATTATTTCTACTTAAAGTGGTTTTCTAGTTATTCTTGGGAAAGCAACAGAGGAACCTGAGCACGTTACATGAGCGAAGATAATACCTGTGACACAGGTGAAGCTGCCAGGTGACACCCTGCCATAATTTTATCCCCAGTAAGTTAAGGTTAGCTATCCGGTACAACGGGGAAAGACCAGCCTGCTCCATTCAGTCACCTCAGGAGGCTGAGGCTCTTGCATCCAGCAACTTCTGGTCTGATCCTGGGTGGGCAGCGGAGAACCAGGAGCTGGGAGGATCACAGCCTGAAGTCTTTGAGACCCCAGTCCAGGAGGATCACAGCCCGAGGTCTTTCAGACCCCAATCCAAGCCTGCAGTAGTAGAGAAGGAAAGGGCTGGGCAAGGACTAAACAGATGCAGAAGGTTGTGTGGAGCATATCTGCAAGTGATCAATGCAGACAGGTCACTCCACTCTTCAGAAGCCATCTAACAGGCCAGTGTAGACATGGCTAACAACACACCTCTTGGCTGTGTTTCTGTCCCCAGCCTGCAAAGCCCAGGTAGCCCGTGCAGCCACAGAGCACTGTGCCTGCGTTGTGCATCCCTCAGCAGCTGGAGACATCGGCTTGCACTCAGAGCCCAGCCACAGGAGCCACTGTGAGTGTTCCTCTGCCTTCATTTTATTTCAACAGCAGCTAAAGCCTCAGTAGCAGTTTGATTTTCTCCCATGTCAGCCATCCACAGCCATCACAGTTTTTGCAAGGAGTTAACGAAGACAATGGGTGAGAGCCACTATTCAGCTGTGTGCAGCCATGCCACTGGCCTGGAGAAGGGGAGGAGCGCTCCGAAGGCTCAGATCTGTCAAGTGACATGCAAACCACACCACACTGGGAAGTATCAAAGCTGCAGCTGCGACCCTCTTGTCCTGCCCCAGGAGAACCACCTTGCCAAGAAGCACACACCAGCCAGGAACTGGCTCCAGCAGATAAAACGAGTGGTAAGAATGGAAGGAGACGTTAAGACAAAACCCTGCCCCAGTGAATTCAGTTACAAAATTGTCATTACTGCAAGGGACCAAGATGTTATACCTTGCACTCAGCTATAGGAGTGTGTCTTCTTAAAATGATTAGGAGGGGTCCAGCAATCACTTTTAATGGACTATTACGAGATAAATTAATCCTAAAAATCTGCTGTCTCGCAGCTCTAGTCTAACTGCTTGCTTAAGCTAATCTTGCTTCACATAAGTGAAGATTAAAAAGGATGGTAAAAAGCAGCTAATAGCTAAGGAATGAGGTTTTCTTTCTCTTCTTGGTTACCATCCAGCTTATTTAATGACCTTATTTATCATCTCTAATGAGGTCTAAGCACACTTGGAAGTGGGGGACATTTAGGAAACAGAAAATTGGTCCTTGCTCCAACCACCACTCTGTGTACACGGCAGCAGAGGTGATAATGTGTCCCACAACGGAAGCTTAAGGGACTTACCTGGTGCAATATTACTTTTCAGGGACAGAAAAGTGAGAACATGAGGTTTCATATGGTTAATTGCTTAAATGATGTGAAAACTAAATGAGCCTGAAAACAGCCTGAATGAGGCAAGGAGAGTAAATGACTCACTTTGCTTCTCTAACACAGTAATGAAAAGCTGCCAGGTATTTCGTGCTAGAAAGCAACAGTCAGTGCATTAAACTTTGTACTAGTGGTTGGTTGGAGGCAAAACCAGCTGTGTGTAACACAACATTTACTGCTGTATTCTGAATTCTTGCACACCAAGTGTTTGGCTGTAAAAGAGAACAAATTCATAGTTTCACGTGCAGTACTTACTGTACCTACCCTATAAAGCAGACATCTTTCTGGGAAATGAAGGGTGAAATCTCTCTCCACATAAATCACTTAGAAATTTTAACTTCAATGAAGCAATCCAAACACATTAAGAGGTGAAGAAAATCAGCATAATCAGCTCATGTTGTTTAATCCCCCTAGTCCAGCCCAGGAATATTTTCTATGTGTTATTGGTTAACACTTTTATCCTGGCCAGGTTTATATGTTCTGTAATTTCCCTGTTCCACTGACCTACAACTGTCAGACAGCTCACAATATGCATCTTGGATTTTACTAAAAGATGCACTACATGCGATATATCTTTTAAAAGTATAGTTAATATTAAGTATAATAGAGAAAGGACAGCACAGAACAATATGGGAGCTACAAAAGAGACATGAGAAAACTAAGGAATCTCTTGAAAGCTGTAATGTTGCTATCAGACAGCATGAGCACTGAAGGCTCAGGACTACCACAGGTAAGAAAATCAGCTTCTCTTAGGCAAATATTTATGTCTCACTTCCGTCTGAAAAGAACTGCACATGCACTGTTCGCATACCATAGAACTAGACTAGAACATAAATTTGCTACTAATAACTGTTATTAATTAAATGCTTGCTGTTACAGTAGAAGACTGTAATGGTAGTTGTTCGTATCATTTTCTCTTGAGAGTTGAAGAAAAACACTTGGACACCTCTGCTGGATTTTGTGTCATCAAGCAGAAATAAAGCCAGTTCTGTAGAAACTTTCCCCATTTGTCATGGACTCAGCTGGTTTAAATCTGTTTCTTTAATTTCACTGAGCTCAACAATATGACAACAGATGATAATTTGGCCTTTATATTATTCCATTATCTAAAATCTAAATGTTATTCTGATACACAAAATTTGAAAGAGGAAAAGGTAAAAACTTAGAATATTATTCCAGTTGCTGAGACGATAATCTCGATAGAAATGGAATATCTGGCAACATAACTTGGTGGGAACAAGAAAGGGTGATTCAAAATGCCTCTGAAAATGCTGAACAAAGATGAAACAATCCCAACACTATAGGTGGTCTCTCTATAACAGATTTTGGGCAATGGCAACAATTATTTTGTACTTTCTAGAGATTAATTTGACTTTGGAATATGCAAAGTTCACACACACACATGAATCATTTTTCAGTGGCACGTTTATAATTCTTACAGATGTTGTCTTCCAACACAAGAATAAAAACATTCCAGTCATGCCAGTTTCTATTTTTAAACTGGCTTCTGGAAAAAAAGACTGAAACCAAACAAAGTGCTACAACAATTGGCAGCAAAGAGAGAGAACAGTAATGCGATGAGGCACTCAGTCCTTGATAGTCAGATGCATTAGTCTGAGGTCGAATGTATCCAAGCCCTTTCCATGGCTTTCTTCCCCTCCTGGGGGGCTGGGGTTTTTTTTAAATTTATTTCAGTATTTTGCTGACAGTGAAAATAAAGATCCTTTGGTAAGAATTGTCATGCCAGACAAATATATTTTCCACAGCTGGTATCCAAAGACTTTTTTTTTTCTGGGGAAGACTGCAGGTTGAATTCCAGGAACATTTCTTCAAAAGCATTACTGGCACATGGCTTGTGTGGAAACACTGAGCTAGACTGAGGAACTATCCATCCAGAAAAAGGGAAACATTTTTTCCTTCCACGTTTTTTTCCAGCAGGATGCCTTTTCCAGTTCAATGTACCGTGAAATTATGTTGTGCAGATGAATAGAATAGAATAGATCATAGAATCATAGAGTCATAGAATGGTTTGGGGTAGAAGGGACCTTAAAGATCATCGAGTTCCAACCCCCCTGCCATGGGCAGGGACACCTTCCACCAGACCAGGTTGCTCAAAGCCTCATCCAGCCTGGCCTTGAACCCCTCCAGGGATGGGGCATCCACAACTGCTCTGAAAACCCCGTTCCAGTGCCTCACCACCCTCACAGTAAAATATTTCTTCCTAATATCTAACCTAAATCTACCCTCTTTCAGCTTAAAACAGTTACCCCTCATCCTATCACTACACTCCCTGATCAAGAGTCCCTCCCCATCTCTCCTGTAGCCCCTTTCAGGCACTGGAAGGCTGCTCTAAAGTCTCCCCGGAGCCTTCTCTTCTCCAGGCTGAACAACCCCAACTCTCTCAGCCTGTCCTCATTTGGAAGGTGCTCCAGCCCTCTGGCCAGCTTCGCGGCCTCCTCCAGACTCGCTCCAACAGGTCCATGTCCTTCTTATGTTAGGGACCCCAGAGCTGGATGCAGTACTCCATGTGGGGTCTCATGAGTGGCATAATAAGAATGTTAGAAACACTCCATTGTTCTCTATGTAGATATTAATTATGAATGTTCACTTAATACACCGATGCAAGTTATTAAAATAAGCATTCATATAAATTTTGATTCAGTTCATCACCATCTGCTAGTATCAGAAATATAAATATTCCAAGTTATTTGAAATTAATAACAGCTATGCGTACTCTTGCTATACTAGGGTAGAAAGCATCAAGAATATTCCTTTTAGCTATTTTTCACCCTGCTGTTATAAAAACCATCAATGGCAGAATTTCCACAACTCACTAGGAAACTCATCTCTGTGCTGAGCTGCCTTTGTAGATGGAAAGCTTTCTGTAATACCTAGCTGAATAATCCTTTACTGCATACTATGTCAACCTCTTTTTTTTTCCTGCCCTCAAAAGTAATGCAGAAAATGTGATCATCAATGGATATTTTTTCCTCAAAAAACCAATTGGTATACGGATATGTTTTGGTTTGAAGGCTGCAGTGCTTTTAGCTAAAATAAATAAATCTTATCTTACATGAAGTAATAGTGATGAGGGGGTTATGCCTTCTTCAACCTCAGGTATAACACCATCCTTTGAAGGAATATTTGAAACTTCTTGTAAAGCTGCATTATTTTCAAACAGGCAGAAGAAATCTGTCAGTCCTGCACTTTCCACAGACACTTTTGAGTACTGAAACATAGAAATCTTTTGTTTCATTCCTTGTTCACGACAATCCTAGCTGCTCAGAATATGCAGGTTAACAAAAGTCTTAGCCATAATCAAAATGCATGGAAAAACCCTTTCCCCTCTCTGTGGTAAGTTCTATCTTGTCTGTATCAGCCTTCTTTCCCAAAAATCCTTCCCTGCTCTTCAGCCCCACTGCAAGCACAGTGATTGTACAGACTGCAGTTTTTGGACAGCATCAGTGTTTCAGCCCACCCTGAGCAAGGACAGAAAACTGCCCTTTCTGGTCCATAGGTGAACGGAGCCCCTGGGTGACCGGGTCCAATGATTCCAGTGCAGGCGTCAGCAGTACTCAGACAGCACACTTCTGCGCCATTGCAGTCACTGTCATGGCTTGGCGTGCACAGGTTGTAACTGAAATGTAGATTGAAGCCCACAATATAGCCCCCCAAAAAAAGTTGGCAGCAATGGGAAACATTTTGAGCCTTTGAATCTCCTGTGGAAAATGCACATCCACAATTAAATCAAATTCTTAAGACTCTCGGATTCCTCACCAGTAACAATTTCTCACAGAGCTACCTCAGCATTGTTGCTGCCACCTCCACTGACACAGAGGCTCATTCTGCCCTGGAGGACAATGACTTGGCTTCCATTACTCACACACCTGTGACATCTCAGACCGATTACCGCAATACAACATGTCTGGCTTTAAAACCTCTGACAAATGTCTGTGTAATATCGCCCCATCTCTTCACAACCCTGTCCTTTGCTCCCTATGCCAGTTTCCATTACAAAATGTAATTACCTTCAAGACCTCTCTCCTGACTTTTGGGGGAACCAGTGACCTGTGCCCAGCATATCTGAAAGATCATCGAAAGCCTACAAATGAAAATCACTGCCAGCAACTCACTTCTCCAGTAAAGTGGAATATCTTAGAATTACAGTAAACCTCCTTGGCCTAGAAAGTCACACTTCTTGCAGTCCTTGTCCAAAACTATGAGTTCAGAGACGTTATGAGCATCATGACATTTTGCTCTAACCAGTATGTGTATTTCTTCAACTTTGTCTTCTCTATGAACAGAGTATTTCCACGCTGGGGAATGCCAGGTCAGTCAATAGCTTTGTAGAAACGGATGTTCAGCCCCTACTGGGAAGCAAGTACTTTGCTTTCCTAAATTTGCTCTTCTAGTTGATAAAGAGCTTTGTGCAGTTACCAACAGCTGGAATGCAGGTAAAATTCTTCTAAGGAAGTAAAAGGACTGTTTACAGTTCTGGAAAGGACTGAGAAATTGCCAGTATTTGACAGCTGAAGGGAAAGTGTCAGACTGTAAAGCAGTATCTGAATTCATTGCATGCTTATCTTTGGCCCTCCCCATGCTGAAGTTACATAAGGAAAGAAGGAAATATTAACAGAGCAAAGCAAAGAATTATCCACAGATTATATTTCCCTGTAATTTCATAAGGCAAGAAAAGATACCTCCTGCCCGCTGGGAGTGGATGCTGCATCAGGATGGCTGGAGCCAGGAGGAGGCATGGGGTAAGGTTTATAACCTGGTTGTGTGGGATTCTTCTATGGCTTTTTCAGAACTGCTGTTACAGAGACAGACACTAAATGCGGCGCAGCACACGTGCAAGACTGGCACCGTACTGCGGCACTTGTGAGCATGTCCCACATCAGTGATGCCAGTGGGGTCAGAGTGTTGCCTCCCTTCTGTTGCTTCTTCCCCTCCTTGTACGTACGCAGCTGTAAATTATTGCAGGTTTTGTTACCTGTTGTTATTTTGCAGTTTAACCATTACAAGGATAATGAAAAATAATGTTAATGTTTCTAATTCTGATTGTGAATTATTTTATTCTTATAACCGCACCTGTCTGTTGGGCACACTTTCCTTCCTCCCACAAAACTCGCCTGCCATCTTCTGGCCAGGCCACCCAGCATCTGGGGGCTGGCTGGAAATGCACTGTGAAGTGTTTGTACTGGAACGCAATCAACCAAGCAAGCAGTTCGAAATTAAATTTTGCTTTGGGATGTGAAGTTCCCCTATCGCAGAAGAATATAGCTTTCAAGCTGTGCAAAACTCCTCTCTCTTGATTCATAAGGATTTGCATGAATTTTTCCTTTTATCTTCATACCCGCAATTATCCTGAGTGTTTCATTTATTTCAAGTCTAAAGGAGACATTCAGCCAAAAGAGTCATTATTGTGCTGCTTTTATATTTAAGTCACAGGTTTCAGTGGCTTTGATAGGAAAGCAGTGCTGATCAAAACTGGAATTATGATTTTCATGAATATTTATTAAATGCCAACATTGCAGTGGAACATATGCCTGAGCAAAGTCCATGCAGTGTTAGGTTCCAATGCAAATATTTGATGAGGCTCCAATCAAAGCCAACGACAGAGTTAGATATCACCTTAGGAAGTTTCAAGGAATTTGCTAACTAGGAATAAAACCTTGTTTAGAAGTCAAGCATTAAGTTTTGAAAACAATTCTTTGCTCTTTGCAATCTCCAAAACAAAGCTGCATCTCTTTCTGAAGAACATCAGTTATTTTAGGTACAACAACTACTGGTTGATATTTCACAGCCTGTTACGCAGAACTTTAGAGTCCATGCTCATAAATACTCCCTTTAAAGTCTATGAGTAACCCACAAGAGCAGAATTATGAGATTTTTTTTTCCAGGTTAATGCCATCCTGTAGGAAAATGAAACTATATGAAATTCAAAACACTTCACAAACTGCATTAAGGAACTTGAGATGAAAGTGAGAAAAGGCACTGATCTGCATTTTCTTTTCAATATCAAATGTAGCACACAGTATATCTTTATATGCATATAATCTACATCTTATATGCATATTATACATATATAAATTATATATATATGTCATGGTTTAACCCCAGCCAGCAATAAGGAAACAAGGAATTCATTCACTACTTCCCATGGGCAGGCAGGTGTTCAGCCATCTCCAGGACACCAGGGCTCCATCACATGTAATGGTTACTTGGGAAGACAAACACCATCCCTACACATGTCCCCCCCTCTTCTTCCTTCTTCTTCCCCAGCTCTATATGCTGAGCATGATGCCATATGGTATGGGATATCCCTCTGGTCAGTTGGGGTCAGCTGTCCCAGCTGTGTCCCCTCCCAGCGCCTTGTGCACCCCCAGCCTCCTCGCTGGTGGGGTGGGGTGAGGAGCAGAAAAGGCCTTGGCTCTGTGTGAGCACTGCTCAGCAACAGCTAAAACATCCCTGTGTCATCAACACTGTTTCCAGCACAAATACAAAACACGGCCCCATAGCAGCCACTATGGAGAAAGCTAACGCTACCCCACACAACTACACTACAAATCACTTGTGCTCTGCTTCACAGGAGAGAAAACTGTGCTACCCTCTTCCTCCCATCCCCACATCAAGATGGTAGGTACATGCAGTCTGAATTACACAAATCCGTCTAACCCAGCCTCAGGTATGGTTAATACTGAGACCTGTATCTTTGCCAACAAGATTCAATGACTTACAAGCATGTTGACAAAGGCTTTTCACGGAGGCAGTGTTAGGATCCTCCTCTGCTAGGGAGGATCTTCCAAGAAGACCACGTTTTCTCCCATGGCAGGTCTAGTTTCCTGTGTAATTTTGGATTCGCTCTACTTTTGTCCCTCATATGTTGTCTGTGAAGAAATATCTCCTAGATCAGCTCTTTGAAGACTGAAATAACCCTGAAAGATGTGCCATTTTATCTAGAAACAGAAAATTATTCTTTCCTGTATGCTTCATTAATTACAAAAAAAATGCTACAACACAGAGCAGCTGACACTTCGGCTGGTTTTGACTGGTTTTATATTAGCTAACTGGTGTCAGCTATGTGGAAGTGGTCTCACTGGTGACCAGCCATACAGCTGGGGCCTATGAACCATTTTCAGCTATCGAGAAGTAGCTAAATTTAGTAGCCCACAGCTTAGCAAAGAGCTCACGTTTGGGACTGCGTGTGCAGAGGCCAGGGGCGCTAGGGGCAGGGTTGTTCTGCACATTGCTTCAGAAAACTGAGCTTCTCCACTATGTTTTTTCTCTGTTAAGGCCTTGTACGGGTAGTGAAGTTCAGCAAGACCAGCAATTACAGTGTAAACTGTAAACTGGTAAAGTTGACCATAGTCACCCTGAGAAGCGGAGCAGACAAGGCTCAGCCCAGTTGTGACAGAGAGATGAATGTTTCCCTGTCTGGGAATCCCCAGCTGGGATTTCCTCTGCAAACAGGGATTTTTCAGGAAGACTACATTGCCTGTTGTAGTATGTCTAGTTTCCAGTATAATTCTGATTCTCTCATCTTTTGGAAAACCATCAGTACAAATGATAAAATAAATGCCGAGCCCCAGAGTTGAAGGAACCTGCCTTGCTCTTTGCAATTTCACTTTGTTGCTAAATACCTGAGAGAAACAGTTCTACAAGGCCTCTGCCTTGTGTGTACTGAATTAGAAGAGCCAGCTCTTGCCTTTCAGCTGTGCAACTCACCACAGGCAGCCATGCATCACCTCAGAAGGGGAAAAAAAGTTGTGTAACGTGTAATTATTTTTGTTAGCTGCAAAAAACCAACATATAGAGCAAGGTTCTATATGTAGAGCTGCTATTTAATTTGTGTTTTCAGAGGGAAAATTTTCATTAATGGGGTTAAAAATTAACCCTGGATCTGCACTTTATTTATTACATTTACAGCTGTCTAACACAAAGCACAGCTGAGGTCAGAGAAACTGCTGTGATGGCAGCATTTGCTCTTCCATGTGCTCCACACAAAATACCACAATCGTTTCTATTTCGCCCTCTCAGTCAGGCACACCATTTCTGCTGTCTGGCATTTGAAAAAATGAGCTGCACCGGCTGTCAGGCTTTTCCAGCTTCCCACCTGTTTTAGGAAAGACACATTTTTCTGTGAACACATAGATACTGAGCTCATAAGAAGTAATAGCCAAGAACATCTATAGAACAAAAACTAATAGTAAAATCAAGAAAAAGACTGAATATCAATTCCTAGGACAAATTTCAAGCATCTGCTCTGAGATACTGTAAATGTGTTTTACTGCTTTAACATTCAAGAGTTCTTTTTGCTGAGTATCTAATTTGTAGTAAAGTGTGCTGCCTTTTCTGCCATGGATTAATAACAGGATTGAAGGGCTGGGGAAACCATTAAGAAAGGGTATGATAGCCAGCAGGCAAGCGTCTAGTGTTTCCTGTCTCAGGCAAGATGCACTTGAAAAATCAAACAACATGGCAGGGAAAAAGGCATACTTGTCAGTAAAAAAAAAAACAACCAACCAACCAACCAACCAAACAAACCAAAACCCAATAACCTTTAATAATTCTTTCTTTTTGCTTGCTTAGTTAAGTCTTTAAAGGAGGTCTGGAACCCATAGTTCGCAGCTCTGGAAAAAAAAGCAAACCTCTTCAGAAGAAGCCACAGTGTGTGTGTGTGTGGCAAGTTATGAAAGACAGACATTTCCCCATGTAGTGCTTGGAAAACAAAACAAAACAAAACAAAACAAAACAAAACAAAACAATAGTAGTGTAGGTGAAGGATCAGGGAGGAGCGGTGTTAAGTGGTGCACTTCCCAAAGGCTCCAGCACAGGGAGAACTGGAGCCAAGAAAGCCAGAAGTGAGCACTGCCCAAAGTGGTCCCTCTGGCAGGAGCTGGGCAGCAGAGCTCTGGCTGGTAGCTGGTTGGTGTTGTCCACATCTGCTGTCTTCCCAGAGCTAAGAGGCCCGTGACAGGCCGTACAACTCTCCTGTAACCAGAGACACCAGGAAGGGGTTGTAGTCCTTACATATATTCCAGGTCTCTTCTTGTCTCCTTGCTAAGTAGCTGCTCAGAGTTAGGAAATGAGATCAATATGCCAGTGAGCAACTGTTAATAGAATTTGTTCTCTTACCACCCTTTTTTCACAGCCAGCAAAACCCAAGGGCTCTTTGTTTGCACATTTTTATAGAAAGTTGTAAAGCCATAAGCAGCAAGGTCTAACCCGTTTCTTTGCAATCATCTCTTTAAAGAGAATGGGAAAGTTTGTCATTAAAGGAATATGGGAAAAATTATACAACGAAGAAATTTTTCTCACACAGATGAAGCACTTGTATGTGAGTCTTGTCTCCTGCCAGAGATGACCCACAACTCATCCCTGTGTTCTGATTCTCCTGTGCGTGCCTTGCTTTGCCAAGACAGAAAACTCTTCTGGGCATTTTGAACATTACAAATGAGCATTCTCTTCAAATACCAAACATAAAAATGCCATCCTCTACCGAGGGAAACAGAACAAGTGCTCACATGCTATAGACATTGTCACTTCATGCAGATGTGAAATCAAAATCAATTGTTCACACAAACAAGTTATTACAATTTATTTTGTCAAATGTTTACTATGAGTAAATTGCTTTTGCTTTCTTACCTTCCTTTAAGAAATGCTTTAGCTGTAGAGCAGGAATAAAAATCAACCTTAATACAATAACTAATCTCAACCACATTAATTTTTATAGGGAAATCCTTAATATATCTCTACAACTACCTGAAAGGAGGGTGCAGTGAGGTGGGTGCTGGCCTCTTCTCTAAAGTAACAAGTGACAGGACAAGAAGAAACGGCCTCAAGTTGCACCAGGGGAGGTTTAGGCTGGATATTAGAAAAAATTTATTTTGTCTGAAATTGTGAAAGAGTGATCAGGCATTGGAACAGGCTTCCCAGGGAAGTGGTGGAGTCACCATCCCTGGAGGTGTTCAAGAAACGTGTAGATGTGGTGCTTACGGACATGGTTTAGTGAGTTAGGTGGTGTGGGTTGGCAGTTGGACTTGATGATCCTTGGGGTCTTTTCCAACGTAATGATTCCATGATTCTATGATATTGAAAAAGTCCCTATGTCGATAATATTTACAGGTTTTACTGTTGCTTTTCAAATGTTATCTTGATTTGCTCTTTTTCTCCTCAGAAGAAGACACAGATATAAACTATTCTTGGGTAAAGACTACTGGTGTCTTTAATTATAATATCAAAAATAGTCATGTGAGCATAAATTGTTTCCATTGAACCTTAAGTAGTAATACATTAGTCTTTAAATAATTTGCAAGTACCACATTGGAAGTGCCACATATGAAAGCTGGCCTATACCACACTGCAGAAGAAGAAGTCAGAGGTAGGAAAGTCTCCATATCTATTTGCATTAGCTGGCAATTCGTTTTCGTTAGTAGCGCACTGACAAAGCCACCAACATGGTGCTCAGAAAGGCAGAACTGACGACACAAGCTGTCCTCCGCAGGAGGGTAATGAGCAACTTCACCAAGGCACAGCTGGGTGTCACCCACCCAGCTGAATCCACCAAAGCCTTCATTAATAAAACATTGATATTTGGCTTTAAAGAAAAATGCAGATACATTGGCCTCTTTTATACTAGAATATCATCCTAGGAGAAGAAAATCCACTTTAGGTGCCTTTCTTGACTCTTGGTTTTTCTTTCAGTCCAAACTATAGACATCCTTATGGATTGATCATCATCCTTATGGTAATGAAAAAGCTGTAATGACAAAATCAAAGATATACTGTACAGAGCTTTATTCTCATATAAGGAAAGCAAAATTATATCAGGCAATTCACTGCAAAAAGTATCTGGGAAGGACAAATGAAATTTGGAAACAATTAATGGATTGCTAGATTAATTGCAAACTAAAACAAATTTTTGACATGCACATTTTACACTGTTTTTCTTAGCAGCCAACTGTTTTCATTCTTACAAAATGTATTGCTATTTTATCAGGTTAAATTCACATGTGGTATTTCAAGGCAAATCTATTGTGCGTGTTTAAAGCTTTTCAAGATCTTGTAGTTAGAAAAAAAATCAGTACTCTAAAACTTTCCCTGCATTTTTATTCCTTTCACTTACAAAAATGTGATTTTTTTGCAAGACCATGTGATTTAGTGTATCTGAGGTAAGCACTGGTGTTAATCCAATAAAGCCTTTGGCTTGAAGGGCTCATAAGAACAGTTGGGCAAAAGGAGTGGTTTTAAAAACTCAAAAGCTGTTTTGCCAAAAAGTGGTTTTAGATGTGGCCATCCTATATGGGCACAGACCATAAATGTGGCCTCAGCAGACTGGTATAGAAAGTACGCAGTTCTACCATTCTGTAAGATAATAAAGATCGCTTTATGTCCGGTTAGTTCAGCTCATGCTACTTACACAGCTGTAGCTGAAGGAAACCATCAGATGCTGCACTTGATAATTTGTATTTATGCAGTTCCTCTTGTTCTAAAAATCTCAAATTGAAAAATTTTAAATAGCTTTTGAAGAAAGTATGTGAAATTTGACCACTCTGAGCTGTCAAAAAAAAACCAAAACAAACCCAAAATAATTTTTACATGTCTTGAGAGTAAAACCCCAGCCTTCGGTCACATGTAGAACATAAATAACTCCAGTGACTTTCATCTGTTATTGAAATAAATTGATCTGCGACTTCCTGACTCATAGCCTGTAGGAGGTGTATGAAATTATTTGGGAAGTTCTTATTTATTATGAAACAACCCCCTAGGGCATGTTCTTCTGCGCTGCCTTGTCACGGGGTGCAGGCCTGACACTTGACACGTTTACCTAGTCAGGTACACACAGCCACAGCGATACGGGGAACGACCTTCACCTTGGAGCTCTGGGCTCTTTACCCTTAACAATTAATCGATCTAGGCAAATAAAGGAGCTTTCTGCCTAATTTGTATGATAGTTTATGAGCAAGAAATTGCAGAAGTCCCCAACCAAGAAAACTTTTTAAATAGGAGTATTAATATGAATTTACTTAGAACAGGATTTAAACCCCAAATTTACAAAGAAGTTGACACTGCATTTAACCCTCAAAATAATACAACTAATTTTCCTGAATTTGTCTATATAACTGGAGTGAATTCAATAGAGTTATGCTTGTGTAACAAAGCTGAATTTATTATTCCACATTTGAACTATGCAGTGCAAATTGCAAAATTAAAGCTATCCAGTAGGTGTCATCTTCCTACATGTTGTACATATGATAATCAAGTTTACTTTTTTTAATTGAATTTAAATGAAAAGTAGGAGTCTTAAACACTGCAACAAGTTTTCTGAAGAACTTGTGTTAAAATGTATTATGTGATACACTTTACTAACACTAGGATTACTGGCGTGTTTGTAACCTGAAGCCGTTTATGCACAAGATAATTTGCAGATATCCGTGACTGTACTTACGTGCCTAAATAACATCTGTAAAATATGCCTGTAAATGCACACATTTAAACCTGAAAAACCATTTAATGGAGACCATTTAACCCACATGTCCTTAAAGCAATATCAATATGTACTACAACATTGCCTCTGATACTGAAGCCTGTACCGTAAAAATAAATTTAAGATCCTCTTTACTTATTGGGGTATTAAATGAAGTCGGAAGGGCCCTGGGAGGGCAGGGAATTCCATTTCCATAAATGGTGTTTTAAAGTTGTTGATTTCTTGAAATTACACCTCATATAAATAAATATTTTCAATAATCATGTGGATTATTGAGAATTATCACTTCTCTCAGATCTACTTGATATACATTGCTTTTCATTTCCAAATGAATACTTTTATTTATATTCAGCAGCTTTACATTTAGTTGAGGAGCAAAACTATTCAGACAAGTCTGAATCACTGTGATTCAGCCATCCTTCAACCTAAGCAAAACAAACACTTCTCACATTTTGAACCCTAACCTCTATTATTTGGCACGGGGACACTTACTAGGTCAGAGTTATCCCTTTCAGCATGTGATTAAGACATGCACTTTGTCCGTGCCCATGGATTTTGTAACACAATCCTTTAGCAACCCAGCCACATTTCTGGCTTTGTTAGCGTGGGGCATTGCTTAGGAAAGTTCCTATGCAATACTGTTGTTGCCTGATCCAAAATCCTTTGAAAATAATAGAAAGACTTCCAAAGGCTTAAGCCATGAACTAGTCAGGCTCATGAAAAGGCTGAGCTGTGGCAGGTGAAGCTGGTGGCAGCCAGAGGCAGGAATCGCAGCCCGGCAGGTGCCTGGAGGTGCACAGGCTGATTTCAGCTGCGGCCTGAAACCTGCTTTTAATGCGCACGAGCAATGGGGTGGGAAATGTCCCTGCTTCAGATAGATTAACATTGATTACACATTCACATTTAATTTCTTTTAATTAAAGCTTAAAGTTTCCAAAAGTTAGTTCCTGTACCTGTGAAGATGCACGAGGGAGGAAACAGGGTTTCAAAGGAAAATCCCTTTTTTTCGTACGATCCCACCTGCGGTTACGCATCGAGTAGGACAGGGCTTTTGCATCACACACGGAAGAACAGGAACCTCTGCATGGCCCTCCCCTAATTAAAAGCTCATTACTTGTTCCAGGTGAACGCCTTCCTGCCCAGCCAGGAAAGGATTTCCCCAGCCCTGCCGCGCGCCGGGGCAATGCAGGCGCGGGGCAGCGAGCGGCCGGGGGCAGAGGCCGGCTGGGGAAACGGCAGCCGATCCCCCGGAAAGTGGCGCCTCCGGATGAGGCCCCGGGCCCGGACCCAGGGCAGCGTGCGGCTGGTGGGGACGGCAAAACGCTGTTTTATTATTTGAAAAGGATGCGTTGTGATGAGGCAGTGCCTTTAGGAACACGAAAAACGAATCCGGGTTCGGCTTTTACAGAGTAGCAGATGGCGGGGTTTTGCTTTGCTGCTGCGGACGTGCCCGAGAGGTGAGGCCTCCGGGGAGCAAGGCACGGCGGGGCGAGCCCCGGGCTGGCTCCAAAATGCCACCCAGCCCCATTCCTGCTCCCACACCCTCACCTACAGGCCGCGCACCATCCTCTGGGGCCGGGGAGCACCTTCCGTGCTCAGGGAGACCCGCCCCCGCCGAGCTCCCCTCAGTGCCCAGCAGGCCGGGATTTCCCTCACAAGGCCCCCGCCGCCGAAGCCCGGCTCGCTCCCTGGGCGCGGTAGGCCTGCAGGGCAACCCGACACCTCCCCGGGGCAGACGCCGCCGTCCCTGCGGGACGGGGACGCGCTCCCGCCCCCTGTCCGCACCGAACCGCGCCCCCACGGCCGCCGGAGGCAGCGCGCGCGAGCCCCGCTCCCTCCCGGCGGTTGGTGGCCCGCGCTTCCCACCCCCTCTCGCGTGGGAGCCGGGGGCGGGGCTTCGCACTGCGACGCCCGCGCGGCCCAGCCCCGCCCCCGCGGCCCGGCTAGGGCCGGAGGTGCCGAGGGAGCGCAGAGGAACATGGCAGCGGCGGCGCGGAGGGAGGCCTGGCCGGGCCGGGTAGCGGGCGCGGGGCGGTAGCGATCCCGCCGGCCGCCCTCCCGCCTTCCTTCCCCTGCCTCCAACACCCACCCCCTTCCGCTTTTTAAGAGGCGGGAGAGGGGGGGCTGCCTGCCCCCGCGCAGGGGATGGCGGCCCCGGGCCCTCCGCAGCTCCCGTGGCTGCGGCTGGGCCCGCGGCTGCGGGCCGGGCTGGAGGTCGCGCTGCGGGTGCCCAGCCTGTTCCTCATCGACGCCATCTTCAACTCGTCCCCGCTGCCGGGGGGCTCCCTGTGCGCCGCGCTCCTGGGCGTGCTGCTGCGGCTGCTGGGTGAGAGACCTTCCCCTCCCGCCGCGGGACGGGCCCGCTCCCCCTGCTGCTGGGCTCCGGCCTTCGCCGCCGGCCGGGCGCTGGGGGTCGGCACCCCGCGGGGCCCGGCCCGGGCCCGCCCTCGCCGCTGTCTGCCTCCGCTGGCCTTGTTTACAGCCGCGGGCGGGGCACGGCCGCCACTTCCCTCCCCTGTCCCCTCAGCGCGGCGGATAGTTAACCGGTTGCTGTCGCGGCTCGTCTGCCCCCCCTTCCCCTGTCTCTGACCCTTCCCGCCGCTTCCTGCCTCCCGCCCTGGGCTCCCCCCTCGGCCGCTCGGTAGATCACCCCCGTCACCTCCTCCTGCCCCCGCTCGGGGGCCGCTGCCCCAGCCCGCCTCCATTTCCGTCCCCCGACTCCCAGCGCCGGGACGAAGGGGCCAGGCCGGCTCCCTCCGGTTCCCCGTGGCGGTGTAGCCCTCGGGAGGAGCCGGGACCCGCCGGAGCCGAGCCTCGGGCCCGCGCCGGGCGTGGCGGGGCACGGGCGGGCGCCGCTCGCCATGTGCGCGGGGACCCGGGGCTCGGAGCCCCCTCCTACGCGGGCTTCCACGGCGGAAACGTGTGGTTTCGTGGCTGTAGATATTTTTTAAAAAGGCGTTTTGGGTAGTGTCTTCCTGAAATACGCTGTTAAATTCTTATTTCAGGAACAGCAGTTCAGAAATGCTGGAAATTTGTTTCACAAAGGAGAAGTCTCTTGAAACTCACCAATGGTTATTTTTAAGCTTTTTTTCTTCCCTGGGATGAAGGTTGAAAATCGCGGGTATAACTAGGTGATCCTATTCAGTAGTACTTGTAATCTTGGCTTCTTGCGTAGCCTCAGGTAGGTTGGAGCCACATTCTGCTGGCTGCTGTACAGGTGATGCTGCATCGTGTATCACATCTTGGAGCTGGGAATCCCGAGGCAGGAAGGAATTTTTTTGCAGGCCCATGACGTGTTGATTTTATGTTTTGTTTTATGTTTATAGTAGGAAAGATGGAATGGAAATAGGTGGTATGGCTGTTGGGGTAGGAAGCTGAGAAGAGAGGTTAAAAGGAAGGGTACACAGCGAGAAGTGTAGTGGTGACAGCACTGCAGAAGATGACCAGTGAAGGGGAAAAAGTAAATGCTAACCTATAGCAAGAGAGCAGACATGAGGAGAGCGAAGAGAGTAACAAAACAAAGCAGATGCTTTATTTGGGCTACTTCTGCTTTGGTAAATGGTGCCTGGGGAAATTGCCACTCAGATGAGAAGCAAGGCTGAGGAGGTCCTGGCTTTGCAGCTGGTACTGACAGCTCTGGGACTGGGAGGAGGGCTTCTTCCTCCCTACTTCCCATTTTCTTCACCCTTTATTCCACACTTCTGGAATTGCTAGGAGTGCTTTTCACTGATAATTCCTTCTAAAAAAAAATTATATTGAAGTGCCCCACCAATGTAACTTTAGGAGTCCTCCATCGTTTGATCCAGATGCTGTAGGAAGTGCCTTGGAATTAATCCCATGTAAATGAGAACAGTGGATGTATTATTTCATAATCTCTCTTAAGTGTGTGATATTAACAGATTAAGGTGCTTTTCTGGAAGGGTTTGGGGGAAGAAGTGGGTAACCCCTGCCTCCTACAAAAGAGCTTTGGCAACAGTTTATGCCAAGATACTTGAAGTATGAGACAAGCAGTCAGTGGTTCTTGGCTTTCCAAAATTAAATAAAAATTAAAATGGAATCACTTAAAGATGATGTTAAAGACCTTCCATGTGGTTCAGCCAACAGAGTGCTTTTGTATCTGCTTTTTCCTCATCTGAATTTAAGGATTAGAGGGTTGGGTTTTTGCTGCTGTTAGGATAAGCTGAATTGTTTATTTTGGATATTGTCTATGTAAATAGTGGGGAAGTTGCCCTTTTAGTTACCATTTGCAGGCTTTGAAAGACTGATCCAAATTTTTCCGGTAGCACAGGATAAATGCACAAGTTATCCTCTAGATACAAAGACTGTAGGTACGGAGGGATTAGATAGTATTCAGGGGTGATGTTGAACTGTTCTGAAATACTCTGGGTGCACAGCTCTTTCAAGAATGCCAACAGAGAGCCATATGATTTTTAAGAAGTTTTACTGCAGGATTCCTCAGTCTGATTCTTCCATCGCTTATTTTCTGTACAAATACATAAGCAGTGACCCAGGTTCTACAACCATTTTTCTTTAATCTTTTGATTAACCTTGCTTTGTCCCCAACACAGTGTTTACCTTTCTTATCTTTGTGTGGGGAGGTGTCTGGTTTTTTTTTTTAAGCATCTCAGTTCCAGCAGAACCACCGCCCCCAGGAGTGTGAAGCTGTTACTTCAGACAGCAGCCCCTCCTCAGCGAGGACACTGATTTTGGAGAGGGTTACTATAAATACTGTATTCTGTAGAAAGATATGGAAGCAAGGAGAATGGCTGGGGCTAGGGGAAAAACCAATCTGGCAGCTCCACATGATTGAAGTACTTATGCGTAAAGGTAACTGAACTCAGCAACTGACTGAAAGTGGAATCCTAGGTAGTTGGCTACTATAAAGATACTGCCAAATTGCAGGAGTGAAAGGAAAATATGAGCAGGAGGGATTCATTGGAACACAAGTAAATACTTGTGGCTTGATGAAATGCTGTGTTTGGAGGCCGTACTCGAGACAGTTGGTGATGGGGTGGCATAGATGGGAACAGTGAAGATGAGTAACAGCATATATAGAAACATGAGATAAATCTTACAAAAGGAGGAACTGCAGCATTTCCTATCAGAGGGAGAATGGGAAAAGATTTACTGTCTGGTGAGCTCTTTGCAGGGCAGGGGAAGTCTCGGCATGGCAAGATGGACTGAGTGACATAAATGGAAATGGGGGAGAGGAGTATTCCCCTCCCCTTCCCAAATTTGAGTTACCTCCTGTAGTCTTTTGAAGCTCCTTAGGTGGGGAGGGTCTTGATTTTTCCACACAAGTGTTGACAGAGAAATGCTTTACCTTTTGTTAGTCCCGCTTGAGAGGAACCAGTAGGCCTAGCTTTTCTATTGACTCATTGTGGTGCTGTTTTTAGGGATGTGTCTTGCATGTGAAGCGTCCGTGTTTTAGGGTGACCGATGGTATCTAAATACACGCCTGTTATCTCAACTGCAAGGAAGAAAAATAGGTTTTGTTAACAGGCATGTTTCAGCAGAGCCTGCTTAGTGCAAAAATGCATCTCATTTGGCTGAAATGATCAGACTTCTGTAAAGAATGAGATTGCTACAGTCACTTGAGCCTTTTTTGTGACTTGAGAGAAAAGACAGAGTACAACCTTGTCAGCAATGCTAGCTTTCCCATAGGTGTTCATGGTGATATGCAGGAAAAGGCAGTAGAACTGTCCAGCTTATCTTTAAAAAAGTGCTTCCTGGAACAAATATTCAGCTTTTTATGGAAAAACTGAGCTATGATACAAGGCTCTGTCTGAAAACTGAGCCTTTTTCTCAGTGAACTTCACAAGGTTACGAGGTTAATGATTAGTTAAGGAGAATGTTTTTGTATCAGCCAATGCTCCTGGCAAGGAATACTGTTAAAGGGCATTAATAATTTCTCTGGTAGTCTGCCTTTTGCTGTTGATTCATGTTGACCCTCTCCCTTTTCTTTCAAGTCTTCTGGGTGAGGTTTTTGGGTTTATTTGTTTTGTTTTTATTTGTTTGGGGTTTTGGTTTGTGTTTTGTTGTGGATTTTTTTTTTCTCTTTGATACAAGCAATTGGTAACAGTATTGGTTGCTACTGGTGGAATCAAATGCTGGTTCTTAGCAAAGTTTTTTTATCCCCATGATCAAGATACCATGGCTTAATATTTTTTTTTTTTTAATGCTTCATTATGGAGGATTTGGAACAATCTAAAATACAATCATCAGAAAAGACTGATGCTATCCTCCAGTGGAAAGAGGATTACTTGAGATTTCATTAGTTTTAGTGCAGAGATTGAAACCAACTTACAAATATAAGTTGTAGAGATCGAAATCTCTCCAAACTGGTTTGGATGAGAAAGCAGTTGCATCAACTGGAAGCTGATTGAGAAGACCAAAACAAAGGCAGTATGTTTCCTGAAGGAAAAAAATGTTTAAGGAAGTAAGTCTAGGAATAAGTGCAGTTTAATTTAACATCTGTTAGGATAGAGCCCTTACCTATTTAGTACAATAGTGATGCAATTCATATGCTACGCTACAGAAGTTTACTGCAAGGTCATAAATGTAATGCCAAGCTACTATAGATGCTATGATAGGATTTCTCATAGGAAGGTGCAGACTTTCCAGTCAAGATGTGTTCATGGTCAGTATGAGGGGAAGGTTAGCCAACAGGAAACACAAGATCTAAATATGAGTTCTAACAAGTAAGACCCAAGTTCACACTGGCATTAGCAATGAGGCAGTTTTGGATTCTGTGTACAAAAGCTTCATGTTGCGGAAGGTTTTCTCCTTGAGACTTTTGCTTTAATTTCTGATAAGGTATCTTGATACAAACTGAAAGGAATTGGAAGAAGAGTGCCCTCCCCTCACAGTAAACTACAGCATTTTTTTCAGTATTTTCCCATTAAAGGGTTTAGCTAAACTGTTTTGGCGACTGTCATCTTCAGTACTCCAGGTGGGACATTTGTAGTTGAGTGCTTTGCTCAAGTGAATTAGGGGACTTAGTGAATTTTACTTATTTATTGACTTTGCCTATAAAGGTGGTGCTGTATCTGGTAATTCTTTTCTGCTTTTAGAACTTTGTTACTCTTAGATTTCAAGCGTAAGGCTGAAAGGCTGGGAGCTGTCGCTACTCTATTCTGAAACTGCAGATGAACTTAACATTAATTGTGACTTAATGCTTGCATCAGCTTTGCATTGCAGCTGCAGCACACAGATTACATGCAGAGATTGTGATACTCTTGTCTGTTCTCTGAAAAGGGCACCATTGGTAAAGTTACAAGTGACTAATTGGGAAGCGATACAGTAAATAATCTAATAGCTTTAGAGCTACATTTAAAATAAGTTGTTGAATTTCTACTGAGAACTAAATGACTTCAATCTGTTTTCAGGTGTCTTTCTGTCCAGCGTTGTTCTGGTCTTACAACAGCGAGCACTTTTCAAGTTTTATATGATCGCCTTGGCGTTCCTCCTGGCTGCGACTTCAGTGTTGGTGAATTACTATGCTGCTTTGCACATAAACTTCTACAGTGCCTACTACACAGCTGCATTCGGAATTCAGATCTTCCCTCATAAAGGACCTTCACTATGGATGGCACTTTCCATCCTTCAGCTTACCTTTGGAATAGGATATGTTACCTTGCTGAACGTGCAGTCCATATACTCTCAACTCATCATCCTGGATATACTGATTCCTGTAATTGGGTTGGTTGTTGAATTACCTTTAGATGCCCGGCAGATGCTAGTTTTTATTTCAGGCCTAGTTCTGATGCTAAGTACTACAGTCATCTTGGTTACGAAAATTAAATGGTTCTATTATTCGGTGCGCTATGTTTATCTGCTGGTGAGGCACATGTATCGCATTTATGGATTACAGCTATTGATGGAAGATACATGGAAAAGGATTCGGTTTCCAGCTGTACTGCGTGTCTTCTGGCTAACGAGACTTACAGCACAAGCTGTGGTATTAACATACGTTGTAAAGATGTCTGAAACTAATACAGAAGAAAAATTCTTCTTGATATCATGGGATAACTGTTGGGAACTGATTTGCAGTCTGATCATCAGTGGGTGTGACTCTACTTTAACTGTGTTGGGCATGAGTGCTGTCATTTCCTCAGTAGCGCATTATTTGGGACTTGGGATCTTGGCCTTCATTGGATCAACTGATGAGGATGACAAAAGGCTTGGTTTTGTAGCACCCGTCTTGTTTTTCATTTTGGCTCTGCAAACTGGTTTAAGTGGACTGAAACCAGAAGAAAGATTAGTTCGCCTGAGTCGAAACATGTGCCTTTTGTTGACAGCAGTCCTGCATTTTATCCATGGAATGACAGACCCCGTGCTGATGTCTCTCAGTGCCTCCCATGTGTCATCGTTTCGCAGACACTTCCCTGTACTGTTTGTTTCCGCTTGCCTTTTCATCCTTCCAGTTCTGCTCAGCTACATTCTCTGGCACCACTATGCCCTAAATACGTGGCTTTTTGCAGTTACTGCATTCTGTGTAGAGCTTTGCCTAAAAGTAATAGTTTCTATCACTGTTTATATACTGTTTATGATTGATGGCTACTATAATGTGCTATGGGAAAAACTTGATGACTATGTCTATTATGTTCGTTCAACTGGCAATATTATTGAGTTTATATTTGGAGTCATCATGTTTGGAAATGGAGCTTACACAATGGTTTTTGAATCGGGAAGCAAGATTCGTGCTTGCATGATGTGTCTACATGCATACTTCAACATCTACTTGCAAGCAAAGAATGGCTGGAAGACTTTTATAAATCGCCGGACTGCTGTTAAGAAAATAAACTCACTTCCAGAGGTAAAAGGAGGTCAGTTACATGAAATAGATGATGTCTGTGCAATCTGCTACCATGAGTTCACCACCTCTGCTCGCATTACTCCATGCAACCATTACTTTCATGCACTTTGTCTTCGGAAGTGGCTGTACATCCAGGACACTTGCCCGATGTGCCATCAAAAAGTGTATATTGAGGACAAGGAAAATGCCAATATCTCTAACAACAATGGGTTTGTGGCACCAAATGAAAATCCTGTACAGGCTGCAGAAGAAGCTGCTGATGCTGAAAATGAATTAAATGAAGGTAATGACAGTTCTGATAGTGATGAGGAAGATGATGCCTGTGTGGCACAGCACTTGAATGAGACTCTTAATGTTGACTCTAACTCTCTTGGTGATTAAGGTGTATTTTACCAAGCCGTGAGGTATTTGTTTAGAAGATTGACTTCAACAGAATAAAAGTATCACTTTGTAGTTATTGTACTTAAGCACAACAACAGTATCTCGATGTTGAGTCTGTGAAGGGTGGTTGTTTACTGTGGTGTGTGCTACTGTAAATATACCTCTAATTTTTGCTGGTCTCTTTCATGACCACCTTAAACTTGTGTACATTATTGTACATGGAATAAAGTGTTTTCACATGTTTTTAAGACAGTTGGAAAAACACTCTTTAATTGATGTAGTGATAATGCTGTGCCAAAGACTGTATACCAGTAATCCCCTGTCAATGAGTTCTGGATGCGAATGGAAAAATACTGGTGAAAACAGACTGTTCAGCAGGTCAAATCACAAATGAAAAGCCTGAACCAAAGCAGCTTTAATTACAAATCCAGTATTAGCAGAGCTTTATTACTAAAAACTAGTGAGTTGTGTTTTTAAGAAATAAAATACATAAAAATGTAGATTGCTAATGT
Organism: Syrrhaptes paradoxus; assembly: GCA_013400615.1. Lineage (NCBI taxonomy): Eukaryota > Metazoa > Chordata > Aves > Pterocliformes > Pteroclidae > Syrrhaptes > Syrrhaptes paradoxus. Next base: position 318,663 of record VZTO01010815.1, read on the forward strand.
TATAGCATTTGCATATGTGGAACTAAAGATGAAACTGCTAAGCTTTCTGGTGAAGTAGTAAAGCATGCCCTTGATGTGTTAAACACTTCTGAATTACCAGTAGCAGCTTGAAGTGCTCTACAGGTGAACTCAGCAGCCTGGTATTCAATGTGTAATGCATACAGGTACTAACAGGAGTTGCTCGTTTGGGCTGTCCTTGAAATTGATCCTGAATCTTCATGAAAGGGAAACAGGGCTGAGAAACTGCACAAATGCAGAACACCTTTTCAAAAGCAGCTTTAATCTTGTACCATAGAAGAAAAAAAAAAAAAGCACTACATACTGGCTTCCATTGATACGAACTTGCAGATTTTAAGTTTTCGCAATATATTTACTAAAGTTATGCTGAATAAATGTAAGAAAAACAACTTTATATATTTGGAAAGAAGACTTTAATAGTGTTGTTATATAGAGTATTGGCCAACTCAAGTGGGTCATCTTCTCTTACTGCCGCCATTATTTCCAGTATTTGACTAAAAAAGAAAGATTGATATTAGAAGACTTGAGACTCAGTACTGGATGTACTTCAGACTGCTGCATGTGTATGTACAAGTCACCAACATTAACTTGGAATAAAAACCTATGCTGAGAGCAATGGCGCAGGGTGCTCAGATATGCAAATAGTTTCACTCTTAAGTCACTAACTGCCATTCCTGTTACACTGAACACTGGTTGCTCACTGGTACAGATTCATCTTTGGTCTTTTGACTCTTGTTTTGAGGTGATTAAACAGCTTTCTGTTCAAAGTGTCATTTTTTGGGTGTCTTTATCAATAGTCTTAATTTCTCAGACAGAAATTTGTTAGCCTTTCAAGGCTAAAGATGCTCTGTGAATAAACTGGTCTATGGCAAAGCTTAAATTCCAGATACAGGCTTATCTGAGAGCATAGCTGCCAAAGGAACTTATTCATGCTTCCCTGTTCTCTAGATTAATTGTGATTAATGCATTCAGATATTTGCAGTAAATGGTAAATGACCAGTTTTAAAAGGCCCACAGTCTTGATACACACCAGGAAAAGGAGGCAAAAGAAATGGGAAGAATAATATTAACAATAAGTAACAGAAAACCAAGCCACAGTCTTTTCTCTGTACTTATTTTCTTGATTTTTATAATCAATCATTCTGGAAAAAATTAATAGTCTGTACAGTTTCTAATGCTTTTTACTTCCAGATGCTTCATACTTTCATTTTTTTTTTTCTAGTGAAAAAAAAACAATTTCATGATGAAGAGTAAGACCTTCAAGCTCAGGGGTAGAGTTTGGTGGTTTTGGTTTTTGGATCCTGCCTCTAAACTTATACAATAGCTAAACTTCTTTTTGAGGAAAATGGAGTAGAAAAAGTTGGCTCTTAACAATTACTGGAATGCAAATATTTTACTAGATGCAGAATTAGCCCATTTCATGTCCACTCCTGTATTTTGCAGCCAAACAGCTTATTGATTCAAGGGAATGTTCAGGATGAGATGGGGTGAGATCAAGCCCACACAGAAGTAACAAATACCAAAGAATTTAATTCTTGAAGAGTCTGGGTAGGGCTTACATATCTACCCCTGCTTAGATGCAGTAGGATGCTACGTGTTACTGTAACACTGTGTATATGAATTACTGCAGAAGGAAAAGAAAAGCCTCCAAAAAATAGCTTCCAAGGGAGTACTGCAGTTCTGAAAACATTTATGAAGTGGAAATATCACCACCAAAATGGAACAGTGTCCAGCACTGCCAAAAAAAGTGGAAAATTCCTCCTGCCAACTGAGCTATATTAAAGAGTATATATACCTTGAACAGTAAATATACTTTGTGGCCTGGGGCTAACTTTCCCCTACCACCAGATCTTGCTACTTGAGATGTCACAAAATATCAATTCTGTGTTACCATACTTCATTTTACCTAAAGCTTACAAGGTTCTCAGGTTACTAATCTACAATTAGGATGGGTTATAATTAATGTTTTAAAGGACAGTAATTTTGAAATGAGGTTGAATTAAACAAGATTCTATTTTATAAAAGAAACTGAAACCAAAACTAAAGCATTTGTGTACCCCTCTAGGATAGATTCCCTGAATTTCCAGTTCTGGGGTTTCTGAAACACGTTTGAAGGCAGCTGGCAAAGACATGGGGGTGTCGTTAACATACAGAGGCTGGCTGAAATAGCCTCACTCAGCAACAGTACGGGTCCTCCACTTGTGATCAGAAAACTTTTCACTTCTCTCTTGTCCTACTCCAAAATCATGAATTGACCCTAGAAAGTCTTAAAATACTGAAAGAGCCTTTTTGTGCTAATGTGTGTGCTTCACATTTAAAACACAAAATCAGTTTCAAAGAGTATTACAAATTGACATAACTGCATAAAATATTTGTGAACACTATGAGGTATCACCATGTAAGCTTAAAGTGTGCTTGATCAGTGGTTTTCCCTCTCTTAAGACTTTCTTCAGGTCTCCCAAAACAGCAGTAGAATTCCCTTAATTCATCAAATAAACCCTTGTTTAGACACCTTGCTGAATACCTAGATTCTTCAGTACTATCCTAAGCAGTATTTCAAAAGCTACTTCCAAACAGGTAATTTATACAGCTTTTCATAGAAATACATGTAGACTTCACAGGAAAAAAAAAATCCTTTAATCTGTCAGTTCTACTTAATAGAGATAACTAAACTTTTTCACTAAAACAATGTATTTGTCTGCTTTTCACACATCTGCAAGGAAGCATGTGGAAAGGTGGCTGAAAACAGTTTCTGTACTTTCTAACTCTGTTCATAAACCCCTGGAGTTTTGTTGTGCTATTCTGTACGTTGACTGCTGTTATTCATAACTAAACTTCACAGATCAATTTTTTTAGGCACAGTAGGAGAATGAAGAAACGACCCTAGCCAAATCCACGTTAGGGCAGTTGGTGTCACAGGCACTGTGATACACGTGCACAGGCACTACTTGGTGCCTCAGCAGTGCCCCTCTGCACAGGACTGCACAGCTCCCCTGCACAGTGTGTATCAGTCTGCAAAGTAACTGTAACAACCACCCAGTGAAATTTATTCAAGTCAGGTTACTTTACAGGGTTTAACCCCTTCTCCAGTGTATCAACTCAAAAGATAAAAACAGTACTGGTTTCACATTCAGAGAGCTTTTTTACATCCAGAATTGCTGAAATTGTAAAATTAAGACTCTCTAATTTTTTTCCCACAGCCTATAAAGCAATACCTTGCACAAGTTTCAATAAATTTAGAATTAATTTCTAGATACTACATCAGTGAATGGATTTTTTTTTTCCTGTGCAATTTGAAAGACTTAAAATAATACTACCGTAGTACACTTACATTATATGGCAGGGTTCATTTCTGTCCTTCAAGCAGTGCCCTATTTCCCATTTCTTTTTTGTAGGAAATGTAGTTTTAATGTATTTTGATCCAGCATGAGTATTTTTCACTCCACACCAAGGTGCATCTAGTCTCATTTGAAAAAAAAGAAGAGTATGCAATTGTTTGAGAATAGCATGAGATAATCAACCGCTTCCACAGCCAGAAGTTCTTGCAATCTCTTTCTAGCAGTGACTTCCAATTCAAAATGGGATTTAAGAGATTTGGGCATTTTCTTCACAATCTTTGGATATTTATATTGTTACCTTCAAGATTTTACATTTTAAAAAATCAGCAATAATAGTACATAACACTTCTCTCCTCCAACATGGTAAAGATAGCTAGATACACTACAAGTATTCCACAGAAACTTCCTGTATACTTTAACAGCTCTGTACTTCCTGGGCAAATAAATGTAAGGATTTAGGCAGTTTGTGTTTTTCCTTTCTGATTCAGAAATTAAAATAAATACAGTATTTATAACTGCCATGAAATGAACATTAAAAAAAAAAAAAAAAAAAAGGCATCCCTAGTCAGTCAATTAAAATCACTCACTCATTAGGCTCAGTAGGCCCAAAGGGGAATTCAAGCATTATTCCACAATATTCCATTTAAAGAGCAGGTGCTTCCAAATGCTGTTATGGCTGCCAGTGGCAAGATGATAGCCACTGCTCTGTGTTTAGCACATCTCCAGCAAGCTAGATTTTCAAAGATATTCAAGCAGGATTCTGGTACCTAGGTACATTTAACAATCTGGGTTTGTCAATTTGTCCTTTTCATCTCTCCCTGCAGTGTCAGGAACTGACATGGCATTTTATTCCTTCCAGCAAAAGACTGAAAGGAATATTCCTGGAGCCAGTAAACTGCCTTCCAAAGTAGAGAAACAGGCGGTCCCTTTTCTGTTCCGAACTCCTTAGGGCTTGATTCTGCCTTGTCATTGTTACACAAGCATGTCCCATTGCCTAAGTCAAAAACTGACCAAGACATAAAATCTTACCAGTCTCTATCATTAATCGTTCACTAGGAATTGATTTCAGTGTTTCCAAGTTGGCTTCTGTTTTCAATGAACTAGAAAATCAGAGTTTGGTTAAAAAAAAAAAATGTATAAAATTACTTTGCCTGTTAAGATGTTTCACAGCAAAGGCAGCTTTCTTAAATAATTTTGTTAGTGAATAAAATTCACTTAATTTTAAAAGTGCTGCCTGTAAATTCAAACTTTGCAGAAAAAGGCAACTCAGTGAAGCTGTCTCACCCTAGCAAGCATAGGGACCCTGCCTGCACTGCTTGCCTGGCCTCAGCAACCCACGAAACTTACAAAGTGGTGCTGGCTGGCTTTTGGCCAGATGACTGCGGACAGTTCAGACCTTGTAACCAGCAGATAAGGCTGCTCAGGTTACATTTGCATTACCCCTGGTTTTGACACAGCTGCTTAAAATTAAACTATTTTTTAAACACTTCTCAAAAGGACCACTTACTTTCAACAACCTTCTTTATTTACTAACAAGGATTGACCTGAGGGTAGTAGAATGGACCTAAGACTAGATTAACCCACTGAACTTTTCATGGCTAACAGATGAGTGCAATTCTAAATCTGTCAGATGATTAAGAGTCTAGTGAACTTTGAAAACTTGACCTCATTGTTTAAAAGAAGGCAATGAGTTCACTACAGCTGACATTTTAAAATAGTTTTATTTCTTGTAAAGAACTTACCAGCCATTTATTCCAATATAAAGATCCAAATCTAATATAGCTGCTGCTTCTTCCTTTGTGCCATCAAAAGAATGTACCTAGAATATATATATATGTACATATATATGTACTTCATGTAAAACTCTAATAATCTAAAAGTACATATTACTTTCTATTTGCATCATAAATACCTTTGATAGTATGCATTACACATCAGTACAAACACAAAGATGGGACATGGCTCAGTTGATTCTGAATTTGGGCAAAGTTCAGGCTGAAGTCACTTGTAAAAGTGGCTAAGATGTTTTATGAGTGATAAATATGTGTAGAAAAGGCCTATCTAGTGACTTCTTTTGGCCGAGGAACTTCCTGTAGCTGACTGCTGGGAAACCACACACAGGAAGTAATCCTGTGCACGCTGATTTTTTTACATTCTTTCCTCAGTATTCCCTACAGGGCACTGTCCGGAACATAGTAAGAGCAGTGTTATGTTCTCGACAGATTTTAGTCCACTGGAACCATAGAGACAGTCTATTTGGTCATCCCAGGGACTAAAGAGGAAAGCGGTAGGTCATGAGGTACAAAAAGCGTAACGCATCTGGGAACTGCAGCTTCTCTGCCTGAGTGGAACAAAGATGACTGTCTGCTTCCCCCTGCGGTGAGGGGGACAGTCAGTTGCAGCGGGTCATCTGCTCGTCATGTCTTCACTAGTTAACTGGTTTTGCAGACAAGAGAAAGGAAGGAAGGAGAGACTGTACAGTACTGTGTAAGCGCACAACATACAAAGTACTGAGCTAGGGGAAGGTTTTGCAATAACAAAGGGGAAACCTGGGGACTGAGATATTATTGTAGGAGGCATGGTCTGGTGTTAGTAGGATAGGATAATCCAAGGATTTGTTACTTTTGCAAAATCCTGCCATAATGGAAACCTCAAAGAGCGTTTCTGGACTTTCATAACCATTTCATCCCAAGTTTTTCCTGTTATGCTTTTGAATTAAAATACATGATCTGAATATCTAAAGACATAAAGCAATCAAAAGTCACATCTGGATCTAATTTGAAAACGATGTCTAACGTCAGAAGCAAGCGTTTGAGGTTATGGCTTCCACTGGGAACATGCATCTAAACGATCTGTGGTCTGAACACACCGCAGTTACACACACTGAAGAAGTGGAAAAAGGCCAATGTCAATTATAAGGTGCTTAAACTGTCCTTATGACAGGCCAAGAAAAACTGCTCACGTCAGCTGCAGAGCTTTTGCTCAGCCTATCTTCTTACTTTGCAAAAAACCTGTTGAATAAGCAACAAAAAATAAAAATACTAGAAAGAACTGGAAAACATTTATTGATTAATAATAACTTAAATAATCTACCAGGAAGCCTACCCAGATTCTGTGACAAACAAGAAGTTGCATGTTAAGCAACCATATTCACACACATGCATGTAAAAATGAATGCTACACTCACGTCCATACTTACCACCCCTCCTACAAATCTATCTCGGTTTCTTCTCATAATGTCTATGAAATGAAATAAATAAAAATGTAAAGAGTTTTATAACAGACAAGGGTGAAAGATTCAGGTTTCCAGATTTTTCATATTCAGAATTTGCTCTGAATATGAAATTCTCAAACAAAACCCACCTAAAAATTCAGTGTGTGAGTTTCTACAGTGGAGAAACATGGGCAGTTGTGTCTGTTCTGAAAGCTCAAATTGTTTTTCAAAATACCTGTAAAATAAAAATAATTTTTAAACAGAAGCTCAGTATAAAAGCAAATAAAGACAGTAGAAGAGCTTTTTCCAGTGCTTGTATGTTTTTATCCTCCAGAAGTAAAGACAGAATTAATGGATTTGCCATGCAAAAGCTTTTATTTGTGCAAGGATTTAAAAGGAACTCTTTCTCATGGTATATTAACATAGTAATGATCTATGCTGGAAGACAGGTAAGAAGTGGCCAAGAGCACCAGTACTTGAAGAATGTACATATAATTAGGCTAAGCATGTTTTCTTGTGTAGTGTGGGTGTTGGAGTTAGTTTTTCTTTATTTCTTTTTAATGAAAGAGCAACGCACTTTCTCTCCACAGAGTTTTGAAATGTCAGGAACGGGAGAGTGTGGATCACACAGAAACCACTATTTCACGAAGCACGTGTAAATGCAGTGAGGGCAAGTGAAGGAGCACTATGCAGATGTCTACAGCCTCAAATGGCCAAAACTGCATCAGAGCTGGCTGGCTGGTAAAGTAACCATCCATACTTTTTGTTTGCTCTTCCATGAACATCAGTCTCTCCCCTCTTGGGGTGAAGCTAATACCAATATTAAGCATCTCACTTCTGCCCCATTCTGCCTATTGCCTTCACTCTTTCAAAGTTTTCCATTGTTGTCCCTCCTCTCCTTTGTATGCCTGTGTCTTTTCCTTTTCACTCATTTTTCTCCCTCTCCTACCTTCTACTCCTAGTATTCCCTTTGAAGGAGCAGAAACAGCAAGGCAGCCATCCTACAAAGAGACATCAAAATGTGGGCAGAGGGAAGGTAACTAGACAGCCAGTTTCCCCAGTGGAGTTTCCAAAGGAAACTAATTAGTACTGACCTAACCTGTCACTTGTCATTTGCCCCTAGTTCTGATCCCAGAGCATTATCATTTACCATTGCTGTCTGCCACACTACACACAGGCATGCAAATTATCATTGCTCAGGAAACATGGTAAAGGAAATTACGCATGGCAGAAGGCCAACAGTGCATCGGTGACTCAATTTCCACACATAATTTGAAATATGACATTATTTGGGGAAGGCAGGAGAACACCACTGCCTGTCCCAACAGGCTGGGACTGTATGCACATACAGGATTTTGTTGGGTGTTGCTATTAAAAGCAGCCCAGGGCACTGGGGCATTCCTATCATCAGCTATCAGAAGCATTTCAAAGGCAAACTCAAGTGTTCACATACTGCTGTGTATGATTCACTTATCAGTCTGGAGAAAGTGGCAGCAAACCATTAGTTTGATTTACATTTTCCTAAAAAAAAAGACAATGCAACTGGTCATTTAATTTTGTTCAATTTTCACTATTTTCTGTATATTACAGGTTGATATTTCTCTGATAAATTTTACCTTTCCTATTTATCAATGCAGATCTTTGAGATAAAACAGGTGGAACAGAAATCATGTGTAACATTAAAAACTGACATGAAAATTCAGGAGAATTAATTACACCAACTTTGAATCTTCTTTGTAATCTAGATACTGTGCTTAGTATAGCTTGTTTTACTAAACATAGATTTAATTGCAACTCATGATTGCTATTGAGGTTAAATAGCTACAGTTGCTTGATTATTGGTGGGTTTTTTAAAACAGAAAACTTGTTTCACATGGGAATGAGGTTTTAGAGACTGAGCTGCAAATAATCCCCCCAGGTAACTTACTGGCCAATTTCAATCTAATTTTGAGAAGGGTAGCGGTCTTGAAAGCACAAAGTTTAGCGCCCCTAAAAATGGGAAGGTAAGTCAAATTTCTTCCAAACCTAGCAACAATGAAGCCCAACACATGCTGTCACTTGCCCTGTCAAAGAGAAAACGGAGGTGGATAGGAAATTCCTTGGAGGGGGCAAGGGGGTAGAGGGAGAGGAAAAAGAAACCCTGGAAAAGCATGAAGACACCATATAGTGATTAGAACAATAACAAAATAATTCAGTAAGAAACCAAATCTTACTGGTTCTAGGGCTTAAGGAACAAACTTTTTCTTTTGGGTGAATAGACTGTCATTCAATATATGCTGGTTCTATGCTGCTTCTCAGTAAGGAAGTTTGAAAATATTTCTGCATGGCTATTTGAAGGCTTAGTTTTGACCATAAAGTTCAAATGCTGTGGTATTTTCAGGTTCAGGATCAAGGCACTAAAGACCTGAAGCTAACTGGCCTTGCTGAGGTATAAGATCTCCAAACAACTCTGGATTCATGTATGAATAACAGTGCATGTAATTGCGTTCACCCTCTCTAATTTGGTTAAGAAAACTCCCGTTTCCCAGGTTGCTGAGCCTCACAAACCCTTTCTAGTAGTACAGCACAAATGAACTTCTATATATTGATCAGTCGATTTATAATATGATCTTCACCATAATATGAAGGCAGTACCTTAATCTAAGTACTATTCGAATCACCAGTTTCTGTTGAAAAATTTATGAGAATGGAGAAAAATTCTGACAAAAAACGTTCTTAGGTTTGCTTTAACAAACAAATTCCGTTGTTTAGCGTTTCAATCAAAGAAGCAGGATAAAAATAATGTTCATTTTTTACAGATTACGATTTTCCAGAAAAAAACACAGCATAACAACTAGAAAATACTGATTAAACAAAACAGAGGTCATGCTCAGATTCTGCCTATTGGGAAACTGCCACACTTCTCTTTTATGGAGAAACTCTGCAGCTGTTACAATACCTGAAGTACGGATCAGCGGAAAACCAGTGAACTGCCTCCATTTATTTCACACTTTGCTTTCCTTTTTTTTTAGTTCACTAATCAAGCATACACTGAATATTAATTTGAAGACTTTGCCATCCAGTTTTCTACAGGTCATGAAAGCCAGTCTGTCTACAACTCCATAGCGTTCAATTAGCAGAAATAAAAAATACCCCAAACTTTGACCATCTTTCACAAACACATGGAAGATGGAGAGCAGGGAAAGCTGCCCATTTAGAAAAGACAGAATTTACAAACACAGTGTTTGCAGGCATCTGTCCTTGAGGCTTTCAATATTTCTTCACTCCCTCATATTTCTTGCTTTCTGTTTTTTTGATCAATCATCTTCTTACAAATGCAATTTTCAGCAAGGGCTTTCAATAGATCTCTTAGAAACTAGATTTATGTATTTCATTCCATTCACTGAAATAGCTCAGATAAAGACTTTCTGTCACAATCAACCTTAATTAGAAAGGCCTCATCATTTTAAAAGTGATTTCTGTTCAAACCTGTCACCTTTCCTCACAACCCAATTTCAGTGCACCTGATCAGAAGTTTTTCACTACAGGTCTTCAGCTGCAGTCCATCAGATAAGGAAAATCACACATATTTTTTTTTCTCCCAATAACATCAAGGCCATAAGGATCTTAAAATATGATACTCCACCAGTGTTTTAGTTTGCCACAGAAAGAAACAGGTTATGCTCCAAGGTGCTTTGCTGAACTTTGTGTACACTGAATTTTAACAGGAAAAGCGTTCTGTCCACTTTGCTGAATATTTTACTGTATGGCTGCAGCATTATGAAGTAATTGACTCTACTTACTGCTAACATACGGCAATTAGAAAAAACACAACTAACCACTGCCCCCCAGCGACTAATTTACTCAGAAGAGTAATATGCCAGCACAATTCATTAATCACTCATCTTATTTGAATCACTTGTATCTTCCAGTCAGTTCTCTCTGTAGACAGAGGTTCTCAATACAAGAACGCAAGCTGACTTTAGGGGCTGTGTTAGCTTCTTTCCCCGTGGTATCTATGCTGCATAGATTACTTCAAAGCACAGATCTCTCCACCTCCTGAGATCACCTTTATCATCAGCTCTCAATTATCTGCTCCCAGCTAACACCTCCCTTACTAAAAGCTCATTTTTCCCCACTACTCACTTATCCTTTTTGACAGTTCTGTTCCCTTCCCCATGCCTTTCACTCAACAACCCAGTTCTGCTTTCACACACTACAGTTATGCTATTTTCCCCATGAGTTTCTAAGCATTCTTAACTATTAGCAAGAAAGAACATCTGTCACACCCAGAAACTGATAAATTATGATCAATGTTACAGAAAGACATGCTAAGTCAACAGCAGGCAGGTAGCAAAATTTATCACATATAACTACTTGAATGTAGGCACCTTTCTTTGAAGTCTCATTTCTGGCAAAAAAAACCCAGATGCAACCCTGCAAACTGCAGGTCTCTACCCGACACAGTGTTACGTGATAGAACACAAGATAGAAAACACTCCTGTAAATTGTTACAAGTCAATTTATAGTCATCGAAAGTTTCTTACTTGAGTTGGATGTCCTTTGGGCAAAATTCTAATCTATCAAAATCTACAAACAGAAAAAACAAAAAACCCACTTAGTGTTTTAGGATTTTTTTAATAGATGTCTAGAAAAGAAAAATTGAAGTATTAAGATAACACTTACCTAAGCCACATTCTCCAACTGCTATGACCTTTGTCTTATTTTTTTCAATCAGGTTTTTTAATTCAGATAAATATTGTTCAGGGCTACCCTGCTCAAATTCTCCACAGCGGGTAGGATGACAGCCAACTGTACTATAAAACATGTCTAAACACAAGAAAAAAAAAAGGATATGATTAGATTAGACAGTACCTGTATCTAGAGTTTTTTTCATTGTTCATAATTTTAAAAGAAAACTCCCTTTGAACATCTTTATGGTGGTCATCTTATTACACTGAAGTTTTCTGCTTTAAAAATGTTAGACGGTATCTCTAGTGGGGGAGTGTGCATGTGTTTCTTTTTAGTTCTTTTAGTAGACTTAAAACTGCAACTCAGAGCTGAATTATTCAGGTGGAGTGGCCCTCAACAAATCATACAACTGCTGAGGCTGGAAGAGATCTCTTGATGTCACCTAGAAATACATCTCGTTCAAAATGCATCAGGTTATCTTCAGCTGTAAGATTTGCAGACAGTATGCCATTTCCCTTTTGTGCCTCTACATTAGCTGTTACAGGATTCTGCAAGCAACATCTAGCCTGACTTACCAACATATCTAATCTAGATCACCTTAGTGCCAAAACTAACACTTCTGCTGAGTGCCTTTATGAAGAATATAAAAGCATGAGGGGAGGGAAAGAATATATAAGGCCCTGAGCAACTTGACCTAATACCAAAGCTAGCCCTGCTTTGATGGACATGGGGAGGTGGATTGGGTTGAACCAGATTAACTCCTCAAAATCATTCCAACCTAAATTATTCTAAGGCTCTGTTCTGTAAATAGTATTTTAACATGTGTTTTAGTTCAAATACATATTTAAGTAATTAGTGGAATGACACTCGCTTTTTCAGAGAAAGCAAGGGAAAGCTAGGAGAACCATAAAGAGAAAGATATCCCTCTTGCTCAAACTGGTCATGACGGATCAGTAAGTAAAAAACATGTAAAAACCCACCAAGAAAAAAAAAAATCCATGCCATATAAGCATTCCATTTGATTTCTAGAAGAGAGTGCTGTAACAAAATTTTTATTCCAGAAATGTCCTGAAATTTCTATTTTTATCTAAAAACAGAAATTCAGGAAAGACTGATTCCTTCCAACACCCAGGGATCTAAAGAGCAACACACAGAAACTCATACACAATGCATTCATCCCTTTCTGAAACATAATTTCTCATTTTAATCTGAGATTCTGTAAACACCTCCAGGGACAGGTCCTTTTGAACTCTTAATTCTGAGAGTGGAGAAGGCTACATTTTTGACTGACAACAGAAGTTTAAAGTGAAAATACCATTTGTCTGTGCCAGCTGCAATGCGTCTTTACTATCTTGTAGACTCCCACCTGTAATCAAAAACTTAGAAGAAGAAAAGTAATGTCAGTGAGTACATTCTTCTTTGAACATCAAACAGAATGTTTAAGAAAATACTCAGATATAAGTAAGAATCTAGACAGAGGACATCAGAAGACAATTACAAAATTTCATAAATCAGTAACAAACCTCAATCTTCTGCAGGAGCTAGTAAATACACTAAGTATCAAAACCTACTTGTTTTCTTTATCAAATACCATCTATTCTAAGTATCTAAACCACTAAAAGTGTAAAATACTTGTATTTGCAACAATATTAACTTAATTAGACAATGACTTGAGAAACTTTTATTTGCATTCAAGAAATTATATTAATAAATATTCTCCATCTTACAGGTGGAGAAACTAAAAACTGCCAAACACCCAACACAAGACATAAGTAAACAGATGAACCAACAAAGGAGTCTGTATCAGAGCTGGGATTACACATGTAAGAATTTCTGGCTCCAATATTTTATTTTCACATTAAGATCAAAGGTTATCACACCAGAATGGTTGCTTCCAATGTTTTTTGAACCACCACGTGCAGGATCTTGCATCCTAGGTCCTAATAAATTATGACTACACTACTTTTGGACAACTCTTATCCCTACACACGCTACATATCAGAGTCAACACCGGGTCAGGCAGGACAGAGTCACACAGGATACAAGAAGAAAGTAGTGGTTGCCTATAATATAACTAACATGGAAAATTATGTACTAGTTAATTGCAGTAGGTCAGAGGAGAAATCTTTCTGTTGCAACTGCACAAAAGAAATTCTACAGACATATCCCATATGATACCACTGAACTTAATTAATCAGCATCTAATGATCTATGCAAATGAAAGACACTGCTCTACACAGAACACTTTCGCTTTATGCTATTGAAGAAAGTTACTACTAAATTTTACATTGTAAACTCCAGAAACATTTGTTTTAATAGGGGAGCACTAAAAAACCAAAGTATTAGAAAGTCATTTAAAATATTAAAGAAATTTCATTATAAGAAATTACCTTTTTAATGCCAACTTTGACTGCTCTCTCTACCACATCCAAAAAGTCATCTGCAGAAGTTAATAAAAATATCATAAATTGAACTTAAGGTTTTACAGCATAGGTTGACTATTTTTCAACTAAAAATTACTTTCATGCAGTCAAAATGCCTATTATCTATAAACTTCAAACCACACTTGATTAATCTTTAGAAGACAATAACTCTATTTTGACACCTACATCTCAATTTAAATCCAAGAAGTCAACTGAAGTTTTTCCACATACGTTAGGAGACACTCTATTTTGACACCTACATCTGAAGGCCATGAGAGCAAAAAAAAGCATCAGTTAAAATAAGTAACTATGATTCAGTAATGAAATACTTTGATACTTTACTGTTCATAATTCTCAGATCAGTTTTTCCATGCAATCCTAATATAAATAGATCAGGAATTGTCCATTTTGCTCTAGAAGCAGTTACCTTGTATGACAACTTAAGAGCAGTTGAGAAAATAATGTATTTTGCTTAGAACATCTAACTTATTTTGCCACACATTCTTCTTCAAGCCCTAGTAAATAATAACCATCCAGTTTTTGAGGAGAAAATAGAAACTCTAACCTCACATTCTGTCATGAAAGAGGTTTCTGTTTTAACAAGAGGGATCCTGACTTTCAGCAGATAGAGAGAAACATTTACCTTGATGTTTTTGTGTTCCTCTGTAGATTCCTCTGAACATAGGATCTGTCAGGTTAATACCAATATCTATGAAAAAACAAATATAGAAATTAGATGTTATGGTCACTCATATGTTTCATTTGGAGGATTAGCCAACTAAGGAAGACAATGAAAAGCATACTTTAGTAGTCTCTGACTACCACATTGATAGGCCACAGAAAGCTGAAGCATAAGTTTACTTGCATAACTTCCTTACTAGAAGTGACAGAAAAATAAAATTTTGGCCTTCTGTGCAACTCCAGATTTTATGAGTGTAGAAGACACACCCTCATAATCACCAATGCTAATACATATATAGTGTTTATTGCAATTAATTCTGCTTTTCACATGAAAACACAAATTTATCTCTGCCAACAAGCAGTAACAGGGAAGGAAAAATACAGCATCTCGCATACAACCTCCTCACAAGTAGAAGCAGCAGCAGACAGCCTCATGAAAGCCACCTGCTTTCCCTCCTATTGCCTGCAACCATCCAGCCTGGCCAGCAGCACAAAGAAGAAAACCTGCAATGCAGTCACCGAGGCTGCTCCAGCCCCAGTGCAGCCTTCTCCCTCTGCTCCCAGGGCTTTCCCGCAGCCGCCGCCCCGCAGGCTGAAGCGCAGACCTCAGCAACACCCACCTCTGCAGCTGCCACAGCCACGCTTCCAGCGGGAAGAGAACATTTTCCAACGGGGTATTACACCGCTCACACACACATAAAAAACATCGATCTGAAAAACTGACTTTCTACAATGACTTACAAACTCCCGGCCGAATTTCGTACCACTTTCATCCAAGCTAATTCCATACAGATCAAGGTTAGGAACAGCCACGACTAACGCGCCAGCGCAGGGACGGGGCTGAGGGCCCGCCAGAAACCCCGGGGCTGAGGGACTGCTTCGAGAGCCCCGCAGCAGCCCCTCTGTGCCCTGCCTGGAGCCCCCCGAGACAGCAGAAACGCCCCAAAACACCTCTTGTAGGCTCAAAGGCAGCCCGCATCTCGGCCCCGCAGACACCGGGAGGGCCTACAGCAGGTGACAAGCCCCGGGTGACGGACAGGCCCTGGCACCACAGCGGCCCACGCCCCCCGCCCACGGAGCGCGGCGGTGGAGCTCCCCCGCGCGGCAGGCACAGGCCGGGGCGGCTGCCTCAGCCTGAACCTGCGCCGAGGTGACCGACCCCGCCATGCCTAGGGGCGCAGACCGCCCGCCCCCCGCCGCTCCCCCCTCACCGATGAACTTGGCGCGGCTCATGGCGGCGGCGGGAGCGCGAGCGACGCGCCTGCGCTAGGGGCCGACCTCCGCCTTCCCGTCAGCCCCCGCGCGCGCAAGGTGAGGGGAGGGCAGCGCGACATGGCGGCGTACCTGACGCACCAGCAGAAGGTGCTGCGGCTCTACAAGAAGTCCCTGCGGCACCTGGAGTCCTGGTGCATCCACCGGTGAGAGGGGAAGGGAGGGAGGACAGTTCTTCCTCGGAGCGGGTGTCTTAGCTCCGCACTTAGTTGAGGGGGGAGGGTTGGCCTGCCCCGCCGAGATGGGGCCTTGGGCTCGACCGGGGCGCTGTCCTCGTTCCTTCCCTCCCTCGAGGTGTGGCTGAAGGGGTGAGGAAAAAGCCTCTATGGCCGGTTATTTGTGCTTGCTCCAGAAAAGGGCAGTGTGGGAACAGGAGCTCCTCCTTGGCCCCTGGCCAGGCCCTGTCTTTGCGCGCGGGTGACTCCTGGTGTTGCCAAGCTTTGCTCCTGTATGTGATTAGTTGGGGTTTTTTTCTACAGTGTACGTCACTGTGCTTAATGTCTGTCTGTAGAGACAAGTACCGCTACTTTGCCTGCCTCCTGAGAGACCGGTTTGATAAGAACAAGGATGTGAAGGATATGGTCAAAGCTACAGAGCTGCTGAAGGCCGGCGAGGAGGAGTTCTGGGCAAACCAGCACCCTCAGCCATACATCTTCCCTGACTCCCCTGGGGGCACTTCCTATGAGAGATATGAATGCTACAAGGTAAGATTGTGTGTTACTCTGTTTGCCTGACTCTTTTTAGTAAATGGAAAGCGAGTGTTTTAAGTCGATCTTTGTAGGGCTTGACTCAGCTCTGTTGTTTCTCTAATAGTTTACTGATGATGAACATCTTGCTGCTTGCATGGGAGCACCTGTCCTACTTGTCTGATGTCTTATCCTTGAAAATGGAATTTGCTGGTCTGTCTGAAGACAGCTTATTTTTGCTGGGATGATAATCTGTTCTTTTGCCAAATGGAAGCTGTTCTATGATGGGTCAGGCAGGCACAGTGAAGGTTGGAGCTGAGAGTAAATGGGTGAGGGAGCCTGTGCTACCCTTCACTATGCCATCTAATCACAGCCTTGGTTTCTCTCTAATGTTGTCAGATGTTGGCTTGGCTGTTGGGGGAACTTCTCACAGTCTCATTGTTCTCCAGCATTTTGAGTAATGGTACAAATTATAATTTCCCTTCATATGCTGTATTGTCAGATACATATTGGTATGTCGCTTGTGTGATAGGTGGTATGCCTAAAAATAGAAGCAGTATTCTTAGAATCTAAGACACTTCTAGAGGCTTTTTCCCCCCCTAGATTGTTCTATTTAGGAGCCAAGAAACAGATTTCATAGAAAAATACAGGCTTTTTGCTTTTTTGGCATCAGCTCCTAATGTATTATGAGAAGTTAATATTAACCTAGAGAGTGCATGCACCAGCTTTCTACTGAATTTGAAGAAAGTGCATACACAAAACTAGATCTGTTTAGATCTTTACATAGAAGAAGCCATGTGAAAGGAAGAACATGGTGTAGATGTATCAAGAGGCAGAAAAAAGAACACATGAATAAAAAGGGAGGAGGAGGACTTAAGCTTATGCCAAGGTCATGGGCCTTAGCAGTAATAGAGGTAACAGTGAGAGAGAATCCGGACAGAAAAAAGGCCTATTGAGCAGTAAATGGTCAAGATTAGTCTTCATATAGAAATATAAACTGGTTTAGGTTCTCTTTTCTTTGTCCTGTTTGACATGCTAAAACTGTTGTTTAACAAAATGGCTGTCACAAGGATTTGGCTTGTTGATATATCAGTGGCTGGGCATTGCAGATGCTGCTACAAAATGTAGTTTTTAGATCTCAGGCTGTTTGATGGCTTTAATTGTTGTTTGGTGTATGTGGATTTCTTTAGTATTATTATTAGCAGTTCTGCTATTCAGTGAGAGGTTTACTCAGGGATGAGAATCACAGCAGGAAACTGGAAGTGTAAATGTCACTGGATGAATGATGGTATAGGAGCAACTTCTTAATTTTCATTTTTTTAAGGATTCAGGTTTTTTGTGGGGTTTTGTTTTGGTTTTTAATCAATGTTCCTGTCTTTAAAATGTTAACATTCAGTGATAGGCTGCTAGAGAATTTTAAATTTAGCTTTTTTTTCCTTGACTTAGAGGTCAGAATATTATCAAGATCTGGCTGGATGTCCGAGCCCAGAGAGTCGTGGTGAATGGAGTTAAGTCCAGATGGTGGCCAGTCACCAGTGGTGTTCCCCAGGGATCAGTTTTGGGGCCTGTCCTGTTTAACATCTTTATCAATGACCTGGATGAGGGGATTGAGTGCTCCCTCAGTAAGTTTGCTGATGACACCACATTAAGCGGGTGTGTTGACCTCCTTGAGGGTAGGGAGGCTTTGCAGAGGGATCTGGACAGGCT